>APFE031149795.1:0-25587 GCA_000404065.3 Pinus taeda
GCAAGCTTCAAAGTACTAAAAGGGTTGTTCCTAAGTCAACTTCTTGGATAATGAGTTGATGTCGACAAGAAGCGACCCGTCACAGGAGGGCCTTAATGAATCCCACATCAACGACACGAAACGAAGCAAATGATTTTGGAGGGGGTGAGACGCAGGTGAATTGTCTGAATGACTTCTCTTGAACATATCGGTGACACTGACGATGGATTGGTAGCGTTAACCCCAAAGATGGATGGCGTGAAAGACCAATGGTGAAGACTAGTGAACGGAACAACCCAACCCGGCATGGATGCGAAAAGAAAGTGTCATGTTCAAGAGCGACTTGCTACCAATAAAGCTTCTTCTTGTTTTCTTCCCAATTTTCCCCAGTCATTGCTAACCAGTACCTCTTTATTTTTGTCAAGCTTGAGGAGGATAACATATGCTTGTTCTATAATCCGCCCTTTGGGCGAACCTGTCACTATATTTTAGCGAGCCTAGCGATAGTGAAACGCATTCTCGTCCTGTTGGATGAGTTTGTCTATATTTAGTTTTAACGAGTTTAACGATAAAGATAACTCGGCCTCTTTCAATTATAGAGAGTCTAAAAGAAACAGAAAGAAGACTCCAAAGGTTCTTTTTCGTTGTATAATCCCTTAAGTCCGAAAAAGCGTAAAATGATACAAAAAGGATGAATTTTCGATAGTTTTAACGAGCCGAAGAAGACAAGAACTCGATCATTTTGTGTAATAATCCCTCAAGTTGAAAAAGATTAAAATCTAGAGGAGGGATAGAAATTTTGATGCCTTTTAATGAGCCGGACAGGCCAATCGCTTGGAAATATTTTCATATTTTACAAGTTAGGTCAAAAGAGCTTAAAGAAGACTCGTTTTCGAGGAACGAGTGATACTTTCGGGTAGCAGCTGATTCGAGGTAATGTTTGGAATTTTCCAATCACGACAGTGTTACAAGGATGACTAGCAGAATCACTCTTCACAGATGTTCCTCGAAGGGGTAAAAAATCATATGGGGGTGAATGATCGGCTAAAGACAAAGTGGAGGTGATGGCGAGAACACGACTAAGGCTCAAAAGATAGCGATAAGGAATTCATGATGGTTATTTACCCGTTCATTTTTTAATGCGCTTAAGTGTGGGGAGAAACACTTGCTCATGACTTATGTTTATTTTTTAACGAGCTTGAACTATGCGCTAAAACTGCTCGTGGAGAGTTTACTTTTTAATGAGCTTGAACTGTGTGACAACATTGCTCACAATGATGGTCATTGATTTTTTGATTTACCTTTAACATTTTGTTCTTTCAAAGACAATACTACTTGTTGATTTGCTTCATCAAACTGATTAAAAATGAAAACATATGTATGATAAATGAGTCAAAACACTAATATTTTACTTGAGTTACATGCATAGTAAATTAAAAGTGACTTTTTACCTCTCATTTTACCATTTCATTTGAATTTGGTTTGTTGGAGCTCTGCAGGTGCTTTTCCCCCTTGATTTTCACCAGCGGATTTCGAGAGATTCTGTGGACGATTCTCGATGCCATTCGAACCAGGTAGGAGCTAAACTTGTTCTCTTTCATTACGTGCCTTTCATTTTGTATTTTGAGCTCATTCCCCTGTTTTGCTGAGCCCCTAGGGTTTGAAGAACTCGCCCTAAGATCACCGCACCATTCCTTGGTCGAAAGTTGCGATGCATACTGATGTCTCCACTGACTAGTCAATATGCATCACTCCTAGAACACTTGCTAGGGTGTGATGGGCACAGGGAGGAAAATTTTTGCATGGTTTCCTCATGAAATTTTTGCATGTTTTCACCAAATGAAGATCTTGATTCTTCCCTTTTTTGTTTTTCAAAGATTCGTCGGAGGAAAATGGTTGTCACATGGTGAGAAAATGAGCATGAAAAAGAGGATGATGTTGCTTTACATGATCTGGGCACAGTAGCTGCATTATGGAACTGTTGCATGCTGAAGATTTTTCGTATCTCGAGCATGAGACAAAAAATTAGTTTGTTGCAGTATTTCCTCAATGCTTGGGATCCTATCAGCCAGGTATTCCATATTAGGGGCAAATCGATCCCCTTGACAGTGGTGGACATCTACTTTCTGACCAGCTTATCGAGGCATGGTGCCCCTCTCTCTTTATCAGGTTCCGCCCGTGCGGGTGAGTCTGTAAGGGAGTACATTCACCGGCATTGCAGAGAGGGATCTCAACCGAGTGCGGATGACAAGATCAACATCTGGGATGTCACTGACCGGCCATTGCGGACCATCCTGTTTACTTTTGCTAGACTCGCTCGTAGTTCTGCTCTCCATATAGCCAACAGATCTTATATGCAGTATGCTTTGGAATGCCTTGAACCAAAGGTGTTCAATTGGTGTGATGCAGTACTTTCTTTGATGAAGGAATAGTTGACCAAGGTGAAGAGCGGTAGATCAAAAATACTTTGGTTATGGTTCTATTTTGACTTCTTTCACCTTGGAGTGAATCCCACTGATGCAGCCACAGTATATATCACTTGGCCTACCTCCACCGACAGAACCACGGATGCAGAGATGGGTCGATCTCATGTCTCCGCATGTTGGCCAGCCCCAGATTTCTTTTTCTGAGACCTTCTTTGAGTGTTTTGACCGTCAGGAGATGGTCTACGCCAGGTTCCCATATGCTGGTATGGACTTCCGAGGTGATCCGGATTTGGTGCTGCCGGCTCGAGAGCAGTGGGATGTCATGGGTAATTTTCTTCTGACCATATCTCTGTTCATTGTTGTTTATAATGCTCTTATATTCTTAAGACTAATCAAAACTCATGTGCTCATGCAAATGTTGGCCCAGTTCCACTAGTTTAAACGACATACTACTGGATTGCCGAGCCGATGGACTAGGCTCTTACGCATGATTGCACAGGCGGTGACTTGTTATCACCAGCACCATTAGGCTAGGGTGCCCCCTAACATTTTGATTTTTGGGTCATTTGACCAATTTTGTCTTGGTTACAGAGCATTATGTACAAACTATAAATAGTTATGGAATATATTTTTGATTTTTAGAGCTTTATTTTGGTTCAGTTACATGATCCTGCTGCATATATTGATGTCATGCTTCTTTTTATAGATGTCGCAAATGTCTATCTAAGACATAATTTGCCCATGAGTCTATTAACGTGTTTAAACTTCTGGAAATATGTTGATATTGGATGAAATCAAACTGTCTTTCCAAAATTTTGACCCTTAGGAACATGCGATAGATAGCTAGATTTCATACAACATAGATGCCGGTGAGTTGTAGAATGACGAACCAGGAGTCTAGCCTGATGACAAGTCGGCATATACCATGTGCAATGGCATTAGAAAGGAGTTCTATTAATGTGTTGTACCCAGCGATATTGTTCGTAGACCGACAAATACATACTCCTCTGGAACTTACTAACTCACCGCTTGGATTGAAAATGGTCAATGCCACAGAAGACAGATTCCGCGAGCTACGACTTGCTCCGTTGGAATATCCAACGAATGATTCCAATAGGTTCGACATCTGAAATGAATGCAAAAAGTGTATTACTTAACCAAATTAAATGCTCTTGGTGAAAACAAAAATGTAACAAAATCACGAGGAATACTATGCGAGATCAAGCATAGTAGCGTTTGAGGTACAACCGGTTGCGAGGTTGCACCAGTGGAATCCCATCATAGTCCATCAACTCGTAGGCTCCTTTTGCTAATACTCGTTTAAAAATATAGGGACCCATCCATAACGATTTGAATTTTCCTGCTCCCAATTTATCGGATTCCTAGTCATAAAGTAACACCAGGTCACCCTCTGAGAAGACGCGAGGTTTGACATTCTTCGAGAACTGTGCTTTGACTCGTTTCTTATGAGCCTCGTTAGCCAAAGCTGCATCATGACAGGTTTCATCCAAATGGATTAATTCCAAGAAACAAGGCTCTTCTTCTGAGGTTCCGGGGAGAAGGTCGACTGCGAGTTTGAGGGATGAGATTTCACATTGAACCAGTAAGATTGCTTCGAGACCATACAGCAATTGAAAAACTATGAATCCGGTTGCATTTCTTACCAATGTCCGGTATGCCCACAAGGCCGAGTACAGGATTAAGTACCAATCCCATTTGTGGACTCCGATCATCCTTTGCAACATGCGCTTTAGGACTTTGTTGATTGCTTCAACTTTGTCCCGTTAGCTTGCAAGTTATTGGAGTAGAGACTATCGTGGGAAGTCCTAAATTTGGCGAGCAACTCACCATCATATGATCTGCCAAAAATGCCAATCCATGATCTATGAACTAGCTTTGAATGCAGAATCCGTAGACTACGTGATTTGAAAAAGAAAAGGGCAGCTGTTCCCGCTCGCTGATTTTTAATGTAGGCATTGCTCCCCATTTGGTAATAGCCCCACCTGGAACTATTATGGTACTCTATTGCCCCCTGGTCGAGGTTGGGTTTACATGTCATGAAATATCCCCATGGAGATGGCGGCCAACAGCTACTACTGGTGCAGCGGTGTGGGGTCTTCTGGTTTTGGCTATCGAAAATTTGGCAAGCATGACAACTTCTAACTGCGGTTATGCAATCATTGAACATTGTTGGCGAGAAGTATCCTGCTCGCAAATTTTTTTGTGCCGTAGCATAACCAGATTGATGCCCCCCACATGTGCATGAATGGCAGTCATTTAGGACTTTTTCGGCCTCCTCAAGGGTGAGGCACCTCCACAGAACTGTATCGATACCACGATGGTAAAGAGTATCGCTGATGATCACGTAGTCGTTTTCTTGGTATCGAATACGTCATTGTTCGGAGCGTGAGGTATTAGACCTATATGTTTGTGTCTGGAGATAAATGATTATATCTCTGTACCACAAATCGCTTGAAGCTATCAGAAACAAATTTTTGTCCACGATTGCTTCTTCAAATGTTGCATCGTTAGATGACGATGGGAGATCACATAGTAACTCGACGAATACTAGGGCTTTCTCTGATTTGGATATTTTAAATTCCAAATCAAACTCTTGGAGAATCGCTATCCATTTCGAATACTTGCCCCCCAGCAACTGTTGTGACAATATGTAAGTCATGGCGTTGCAATCTGACAAAATGGTAGTTTTCCTAAAGAGGACGTAGTGTCGAAATCTCTGTATTGCTTGAACAGCTGCGAGGGCTAGCTTTTCAGCGTAGGAGTATTTCATTTCCGTATCATTTAAGTTTCGGCTTAAATAATATATAGGATGTTCAATTCCATTGTCTTCTTGAACTAAAACCATTGCTATGGTTGTATCTACTGCAGCCAGATACAGGTTAAAGTTTTTTTGATAATCATGAGCATACATTAATGACGCTTGTATTAGAGATTTCTTTAAAGCGTCAAAGGAATCTTGTGCGACCTAGTCCCAAACGAAGGTTACATCCTTTTTCAACAGACAGGTATAACCTTTATCTAGTTCGGCATAATTTGGAATGGGCATCCTGAGGAAATTTGCTTTCCCTTGGAGTTTCTGAATCTGAAGCAGCCTTGAAGGTGGAGGCAAATCGATGATTGCCTGAACCGTCCAGGGGTCAAGACGAATCCCATCCTTTGAGACAATGAAGCCAAGTAAACAACAAGAACTGACCCAAAACAAACATTTGTGCGGGTTGAGTCTTATCTTGTAGTGTTGGCAATGTAGAAATATTGCTCTCAAATGGCGTGGATGATCGGTCCGCTTTTGTGAATGAGCTGGGAGATCATCGAGATAAGGTTGAACGATGTTTTTGATGTCATGGAAAGCATAGTTCATTGCTCTCTGAAAATTTGCCCCTGCGTTCTTCAAACCAAAGGGTAGCTTGTGATATGTGAATGTGACCCACGGACAAATGAATGCAGTCTTTGATTGGTCCTGTGGGCGGATATCTATTTCATTACCCGAAAAATCCATCCAGGAATGAAAAGATTATGCATCCAGCGTATTCATCAATAATATGGTCAGTAAAGGGTGTAGGGTAGTTGTCTTTTGGACAAGCTTGATTTACATCCCTGTAATCAACGCACACTCTAATCGTTCCTTGTTTTTTCATCACAGGAACAATATTGGATACCCAATTGGTTAGAGGAACGGGATAAATGAAACTAGCATGGAGGATTTTTTCGACTTCCGCCTTGATGGCAATGGCTTCCTTGGGCTGCACCTGCCTTAGCCAGTGTTGTACCGGTTTGACATCTGGATACATCTTAATCTCGTGTTCAACTATGCTTGAGTCGATACCTAGCATTTAATCATATGACCAAGAAAAGACATCTCTAAACTTGTGAAAGAGAGTACTATATATTTCTAGTTCGAAAGAAGAACAAGATTTGCCAACATGAATGTTCTCTACAACATCTATTTTGGTCGAGATGTTTATGGCAATAGTCTCTTCGATATTGGATAGGTTTCTCTCGGAATACACCGTGTTTACAATATTCTTCAGAAATTCAAATACTGAAGGATGTTGTAGGTCGCCGGAATTATCTTCTTTACAAGTCAGAAGATGGGAACGATGGTGGTGATCTTCCCATGGTGCCCCATCGATCATCATCGGTTGAATGATTCCTTCGTTTGTAAGGTGTACTTGCAACCAGGGATATGAAGGGGTGCCATATTATTTAGATCTATCTATCCAAATGCTTGACGAGTGTTGATGCTGGTTTGCCTCCCATGCTGAGACAATTGATTGCTATAATATTTCTAGCGGGGTTAGAGGCCAAACCTGCGAATGATCCATCTTAACATCGTTTTCTGACATCTTTTGAATGGAAGATATCATATTGCAAGTTCCTACATTATCCACTTCCGCCAAATTGGTAGGAGGCGGTAGGGTAAAGGTTCCCATTAACGTAGGGTCTTTTAGTAGGCCTACTCCAATATTATGAATCATGTTAGGGCTTCCATGGATCATTGGAATGCTTCCCGTAACTTGTGAACTGATGTGGAAAAAGGTTTGTTGGTCGATGATTGTAATTCCTCCTTGGGAAGGAAATGCAATTTTCCTAAAGTAGGTCGACACAACAGCTGCAATGGCATATATCCAGGGTCTTCCGAGTAGGATGTTGTAATCAAGATTTCTTTCGATGATTTCAACATCGATTTCTACTGTTTTGCTCCCCAATTCGACTTGCAAGTTACTTAGTATCCCATACGGGGTGTACGTTTGTCCATAAAATTCTTTTAATGTTGTTGACGATAGCGACAAAGATGGAGACCCCAAATTTTTCCAGCAACTCATCAACATGATACATGTGGATGCTCCCTCGTCAATAATTGTTCTATGAACAGTTTTGTTGAGGGCTTTCACTTGAATGAGGGAAGCTAGTTGAGCTAGCAACTATGGGTCATATCCTTTATGATTAAAAGATACAAGATTGGAATCCGTTGGGTCAATCCCACCTATTGCTGACAATAAAGCCTGCTTTTGGGAGGGGCAATTTTCCAGTACTTCAAGAGTCGACATCGCGGATGGCGATTCGGCTAAATCCTCCACTATAGTATAGTGTTGTGCTGCTCGGGCACGAGGATTAAACATCGATCTGTGTACTACTCCCTTTGGCGGTTTTATTGTTAATTCAAGAATGATGGGTGGCAAGAATTCTGTTGAAGTCATTGTTGAACTACTAGGTTGGTCATTGTCCTTGTTCTTCAACATCTATGGATTCCCATAATCTTTACTCCTTGTCATTATAAGAGTGTCATTCAGTTGCTTCAAGACTCACAACATTAGAACTTGGGACCGGGAAGAATTTTCGCTAGCAACCATATTTGTTCCTAGGTTTGGAAACAAATCCGTCAATACAACCGAGGTTTTTGAACTTTTGAAGAATTTTCTAAGTTCTTATTTATATGTACATTCTCAGGTCCAATGATCCTCGTCACATATACTGCATGGACTTTTGGGTTTTGCATTCCCACAAGGGTTTGCAGAACGTTTCCTAGGAGATGAGTCTCCCTGGTTTTTCTTCTTCCCTTGTTTCTTCTTCTTGCCTCCTGGTTGCTTAGTTTCTTTGCCTTTGTCTGTTGATACAACATTTACTTCTGAGGCTAGAAGATCCTCATTTGCATCTTGACTCAAAACCGTGCGGGCCTTTTTGGATTTGGCCTTTGCGGTTTTAGTGCTTGTCGTGCCTATCACACCATCGTCGACATAAGAGTCTTTGTTTGATTTAGGAGGTGGAGGGACGGAGAATTCTGGTCTAGGAGCGTCAGGGATTTTATCTTAGAGAAAGCCAGACTGAGTATAGATCAAGTCTAGATATTGTGCATGAGCAATAACTTGCTCTTGAGTGACAACTCCACCCTTTTCCACATCTTCTGTAATAGCGGGTAACAATGACTCAATAAACCATTCAGCCAATACCTAATCAGGAACATATGTTTTCACCATTCTACGACAACGCCGCCACTCATGAATATGATCAGATATGTGAGTGGCTATCGTTTGTTTGAAATTGGTGAGAAAATCAGTTCATGTTTCATACCTGATAGGTAATTGAAAATGGGTTAAAAAGGTTGTGGCTACAGTACTGAAGTTATCAAATGAAGCTCTAGGTAGTTCGATATACCACTTTACTGATGGACCAATTAACATGTGCTGAAAGAGGCAAAGCCGAATCGAATCATCATTGAGAGTGTTTGACGAACACCATAGATGAAACGTCATCACATGATTCGATGGGTCTTCGCCCAGATTTCCATTAAATTTAGGAATACCTGATGGAAGTTTAAGCGGGATCGTCAGCCACCAAGGGGCGTAGGCAATTGGATCATTCATTAGTCGACTTAGATCTGGTAACTCTAGAGTTGCCACGAAGTGCAACTATTGATTTAGGCTTGGTTGAGCATACCCAGGATAATATGAAATCATTTGAGCAGTCGGTCTTTGCATACCAGCATAATGCATTTGATGTTGGTAAATTTGGTAAGGTTGATGTGCATAACCATTATGATATGGTTGATACTGCTACCCATTACTTGCAAAGACTTATTGCTCATATCCTTGGTAAGCTTGCTGGAATTGCAGTTGTTGGTATTGCACCAGCCATGGTTGTGAAGCCATGGACTGTTGTCCAACACTCATTATTTGACCAAGATGGGGGTTGGTGTTCCCCATTTGAACCTGTGTCATTCCACTAGTGGGTGATTGTGGTTGTGTCGAAGGTACAAGAGATTGTTGTATTGCAACCTACGAAACTTGAGGTTGGCATACAATTGGTGACGCTTGTACTTGTGATACAGGTACAATAGCCGGCGTAGTGGGAATGTTTGCCATAGGTGAACTTTGTTGTATCGAGCATAGAACTCTTGGTTGTTGAGACAGGACTGGTACCCAACCGCTAGTTGTAATTCCAGCATAGCCCAAATTTTGTTGCGAACTCACGCATGGTTGCCCTTCTAGGGAAGACAATGAAAGGGTATATGGCCCTCCATACAACGGTAATCCAGTGCTCAAAGAAATAATTTGCCTTTGGGGACCAATTTGCCCAAATTGACCTTGTGACAGATCAATTTGTCGAGACTCAACATAAGAGATTCCAGATATAATTCGGACAACCAAACAGGAACATTGCATACTGTCGAAATAGTCCCAAGATGGACTCCATCCAACGATTGAAAACTGGTTGGGACAGATGGCACACCGACGAAAATTGTCAGAATAGCAGAAGGAAATTTCGCTGTTGCTGTGTCAAGTGACAGATTCCTTGATGTTGACGGTTGTTCAGACATATTAAGTCCATCCAAAAGATTCCTCAGCGATCCTTCAGGAACTTCCGAGGGCGGGTGAATATTCTCTGATGAAGAAAGATATAGGGTGATCCCAGCTCCAAGTTGTGTTGGAGTGCTAGATGGAGGATCTTCCACAATCTCTTCTATGGAAATCAATCCAAGAGGAAGAGGCAGACTATCAGGTCTGTAAAATATTTCTCGTGCCAAAGAAGATGTAACTGGTTAAGGAATAGAAGTGTTAACCATCACACTAGGATCAGTTGTAATGTCCTGCTACTGTTGCGGAATTTCTTCTGTAGAGGCAGGGATTCCAGAAATGTTCGGAGTAACCGGAGTCTCTAAGGATGTTGGAGTGCTTGCCACAACCAACCTAGGGGACTTTGATCTGGTTAAACGAGTTCACTTCATCCAGAATGGCTTCACTTCTAGAGTCAACAATGGTTGACTTGTAAGTCTCCGCGAACGATGGGGTTTTCATTGACTTTATTCCACTATTGCGGATTACTTGATCAACTCAAAAGAAAAGGGAAAATGTTTTTCAAATTAAATGAATTTTAGACGCTTTGACACAACTTGTTTTTCAATTTTAAAGAGTCGAGAAAAAACAAAAAAGATGACTCTAGTCGCCTTCAATTTTTATTGAGCTTGAAGTGACAAGCGCTCAGAGGACCTTTTCCTTTAAGGAGTATGAAAAGGAGCAAAATGGACTTCTCTGGAGATCTAGGCAAAGAGGATGACTAAACCAATCATAAAATTGTAGAATAATTTTTACAGTACGACAGTCAGTCTTCCCGAATGCTGTGTTCGGTTCATTACGATCGATAGGGCGGCAGACACGGCTTCCTAAGGATAAAGGATGCAGCCTATAGTGGTCTCCCAATATATATGCGACGGTACGTTGGAGCATAAGTCCGTAATGGCACTTGCTATCTTAGATTGGAGGAATCACCCAACCAGCACTGAAAGAAATAGTTACCAGGCTTTACGACGTCGGAATACGTCTCTAGCCTAGAACTATATATGTTGCGTTAAGTTCCAAAGCGTTGTTAGATTCATTGAGATTTATTTTAAGTTGATCTTGCTTAGCAGTTTTACTTTCAGGTTCACCACGTGATGTATGTATAATTCTTAAATGCAGTCTAAGATGATAAACAGACGTTTTATCTTCTTTCAGCAATGAAAATCCTAGCTACTAAGGGGAAGAAAGTCAAGCATCTTTTCTTCACAGAGCACAGAGCACATGCTAATATTCACAATCCTAAATCAGGCCAAGCATACAAGATGCAAATGGACATGCATGTATTGGTTTTCAGCTCTCTTAATGTGTAAATGACACTAAGAAAACTATGTGCAAAACTGAATTACTTTTAAAGCGACTGTACTCAATAAAATTCTTTTTCAAAACAAAGTGAAAGAAAGAGAGAAACTTTCCGATTTTGAAATGGAAATTGCTTTTCGACACTTTAAAACTAGTAAATCAAATCTTATGCAATAATAACCGTATAATCAACTATCTAAAACAATGGGATTGCTTTCTAAAATAGAAAATGACAGCTACGACACTTTCAGATCTAGAGATGACAGTTCGCCTATGTTACTTTTTGCAAAAGAGAACTAAAACGACGCACAATACATAAAAAAAAGTTTAGAGTTCTTTGCACTAAGGAGGAAAAATAATGCTAGAGAAGGGGGCAATCACAGAAGCACACTGATTACAGACAGAAAAAATTCTTGAATAAGACTGAAAATAGTGAGAAAAATCCACAGTCGAAGGGTAAAATCAGTCCTCCATGACCATCGCACCTGTTACATAGTGAACCCAGTATGCAGCGCACCTACTCCATTCGCAAAGCGCGATGCATACAGGTTAGATGGTTACAGTGCAAGAATTTGAACGAGATTTTACTCACAGTTTGTAGTTTAGTTCAAGTGTTTAAGCTGAATAAGTACAGATCAATGTATGTAAAACACAGGGGTGATTTAAGAGGTTACTAAAGCCACCACTCAAGGCAATTAGATTGCTTGCAGATCTATTGTTTAATTTATAAACAAAAACCCAGAGATTAACTGAAGCATCATTGATATACTTTACATTTTTATGACAAATGCAGTTCGAAGGCTAGCTTGCTTGACTTCAGGCTCCATCTGTATGTTTATAAAAGAAACAAGGATAGATAGGCTAACAAGTAATCTAGTCGTTCCCCAATGGAGTTGCCATTTTGTTATACGGGAATAGAGTCCACACAGATGCTACTATTCCCACTAAGATGGGTGGCTATCTTAGAAACAAACAATCAAAATCTACTATTGATAACTTTTATGAAATAGATGAGAGGAGAACCAAGAGGGCCAACCTGAGTCTTGCACTCGATTCCCTCTCCTTCTTGATAGAGTTTTGCCACTTGCTCTTTGTCTGCTCAGCTTCAAAAGGACCTGTAGAATCACAACAACATACTACTATGCAAGAAACAAGGATCTAAATTCATAAATAATGCAGGATTAGATGTACATTAACCATATACAAGCATATATAAACAAGTACACCAGAATATGGAAGGAAACAAGAATAACTTTATTCAGATAAAAAGTAGCAAAAAGATTACAACCATGAGTAGCTCTAGCCCAGCATCACCCTCCAGCTAAGAAGCCCTTCTTCACCTCAAGCAAAGAAAAATCACCCAAGACTATGAATGTACCCCAAAATACCAACAACACTTCTCTATAAGTTACAAAATTCCAGCCTTCGGATCTCTGTGAAGAGGGATCCATATATAGAGGATTACAAAGAGGTGAGTCATCTTTTGTGATCTTGATTAGTGTATTCTCTCTGATAGTTCCTGCTTCCGCTTGGAGAATGAAGATCTCTTACTCATCCATGGTCAAAAATGGAGTGGCAAGTGTCAGAGGGGAAGCTTTTGGAAGATTCCATGATCTTCCACCTCGCATTTTGGTACCTGCCATTTGTCCATTCCCGACCATCACACCCTACAGAGGAGCAAAACAGTATGCATCACGCCCTGTACATTGGGAATGTGACATGTATCACACCCTCTGCATGGAGCTTTCCATATGGTCCAATTTTGACCATTTCTGAGTAGTTTTCAGTGGAGAACTTCTGGGAGATGATGTAATCAGTTAACCTTGTTCCTTTAGGCAGTGAAGAAACCCTCTTAGGGACTTAAGAGTCCTCATTTTATGGACATTTGTGATTGGGGTTGAAGTGCCCAAAAATGTCTATAACACATGCGTAGTTAACTATTGAGATAGAGTTATAAAAAATCTTTTTTGTGGAGGACCCCTGCAGACAGTTGAGGTTCATTCATTTTCTTAGTATTTAGTTCAGTTCATTTGATTATTTTTCCAGAATTGCATTATCATATTTTTATTTGTTTTGTGTCGATTTCAATTCATTTCATGCTTTTTAAAATAGGATTGTATATAAATCTCCTTCCTTTCATAAATAGGTATATTTGTTTAGATCACATTCTTTCCCCTTTTGTTTCAATATTTCAATTAAGATTGATAATTGCAGTGTGTAGATCTTAATCTAGATTGTTTTATGAATTTTATCTTTGAATAGAAGTAATTATTTTAAGAGTAGAGGTAATTATCTTTGTAGAACATTAATTTAGATAGATTTGTTTTTATCATTTACATAGTAACTAACAATAGTCAATTAAAGAAGATCATGATATCTTACCTTACTTTCCTTTTCAAGAATTGAATGTATTATAAATCTGTAGTTTTCATTAGGAACATAGGAATAAAGAAAATCCTTAAAAATAAACCATCCACAACCATTATCTTACTAAACTGAAAAGGCATCTAGCATATATAGTGCACTTGCACTTCACAAGTTTACCAACTCCGGGTGATAATTTATGTAATACATTTAGGACAACTAAATTGACTAAAAAGGACCAAGACTAAGTTTGATTGAATTATGTAAATAAATTTTGTTATAATAAAATAATTGTTTTTATCTTGGAAAAATTATGGGAAAAAACATGCAATTATTTTTGGCTTCTTTGTTTCCAGAAAAACTATTGAAGTGGTTAAGTCCAAGTGGACAAAAAAGAGGAAAGTGATAGTGGTCATAGTTGCAACCTTCTATAATTCTCCAATATTCTAGGGAGGAAGTCTGCGACCAAGAAACAACATAGAAAGAGAGAAATGTTATGTTGGGTGGAAAGATAAGAAACAATATAACCAGAGAGAAATGTTCTACGAGATGGAAAAATAAGGATAAAGCATAGATAGATAGAAATGTATTCTTAGAGAGGGAAAAAGAAAATAATTTTCCTATTTTGTAAAAAAAAATCCTAGGTAAAAAAAGGGTGGTGCTGTAGCCACTACAAGAACACCCAAAATTTTAAGGTACTTCAGAAAATTTCAGGTTCCCCATGCTTGCCTCAATTCATTAGGGTTATGATCGAGTTTTGGAATTGGTTAGTCTCCCTATGAACCTCTTTCTATAAACCCTATCAGTGTTTCCCTCTCATGTCATTGCAAAATATAGGAATATGTTGGACGATTAGCCATGTTCTGCATGTGTGCTATAGGGATTAATGCATGGGTGATTGTGGTGGAAATACCCTCAAGGATCTTCCTGAGATCCTTGGAAGACATATCATATTAGCTGCAACTAGCACAAAGAGACATGAACATATCCATATCAATGAAATGATAATCAAAACAAGAAGGAAGTGTTTTACCTCACATCTTGGTGTAGTGTTGCGGGGAACCCAAAGTAGTGGAGTGGAAGACCTCTCAGCTAGCTCCTAGATCAATACCTGCACATAGAAAAGATGAGAAGTAATACTACAACATATAACCTTGATAATCAAAACAATAATACATAAGGATATCTAACTACACAGAACTAAGCTACTCATAATAAATGGTATTGCATAAGCATGTAAATGAATCACAACATCAACACCATGGGGCAGACAACACAACTGCAGGTCTATATTAATGATAAGAAAGAGTGATTACAACCATCAGTTGCATCAAGCTTCCATTACTCCTCCATATCCTCTCCCTCTCCCTCTATTCTTAACCTCTTGGTGAACCAATTTCTAATGCAAAGCTTCGACAGTCAATAGGTCATCCTTTCAATTCTTTCGACCTTTTTCATAATGTCCCAAGCCTCAAATATATAGAATGAGAGGCTAAACCTTGCCAACTTTTTCATGAGCTCCCTTTGGAAAAAATTGGGATCTTTCCATGCTTTATTGCTCTTTCCATGTTCATTAGACTCCGTTACGAATAGTAATATCCTCAAATAGGTTGAATCTGGATGTTTCCTGCTTTTTGGGTAAACATATGAGAAAATTGTAGGATATTATTCAGTCAACCTGCTCCTTTGATCTCCAAAAACTCACCAAACCTGACTAACGCTATCCCTAAGGAAATATAGAGAGTTACCCTAGGGACTAACGCACCTCGTTCATGGTTGAGGAGCGTTATAACGCTCCTTGCTAGTTCCTGGGGAGCGTTACCCTAAAAAACACGATTGTGAACTTGGTCAATCTTTCAATCAAAATGCCTTTCTCCTCTGAGCTGATGAGGAGGTCATTTTCCTGTATAACAGATGCCCCCTAAAGTGTGAGATCAGAAGTGAAGATGATCACCGAAATATTTTAGAAATTCTATGTTGGAAAAAGAGAGAGAGGATCAGAGATTCAGGACTATGAGAAACATGATACAACCACATATGTAAAATCTAAAATCATGTCCTGAGTCGAGCATTCCCACGCACAGTAGCTATGTCAAAGTGATTTCTAAACAAAGAGATATGATGATCATGTCCACCATTAAGAACAATGTGGAACTTATGTCATAATAGGATCATCCTGACGAGTTGTCTCCAAAAAATAATGTACGTAGCTTGGGAGAGGAAATTAGGCTGAGTGGTGTAAGCCTCTACCGAAGGTATTGATCACTGCTTCATCTTAACAACATATTTCGACACATGTGAATAAAGGTGTTGAGGTATAACATGTATGAAATCATTTGATTACTAGTCAATAATGAAAATTGTTAACAAATGCGAGGATGGCCATAGATAATGATGATGGTCTCCAAGATGCGTAGTACAATCTGGAGAGTGTGAATAATGATGTTGTTGTTGGACACTTGTAGAATCATTCAATCAAGAGCCAATAATGAAAACACTTGATCAAACATAAGGTAAATTTCCATTAATGTTTGCAATTTCCAAGGCACTGATATGTTTATGGATTTTCTTCTTAGATAGAGTGTTGAAGTTGATAGGAAGATATTTGTAGAATGGTAGGCAATAATGTGCCCTACATCAGTTGACAAAAAATGAGACAAGAATGATCGTTTTTTAAAGAAAAATTTTGAGCAATGTGTCAAATCGACAGAGGGCATGATGGAAGTATATGATTGATGGTTTGATATAGGAAACAGAGGATAAAAGGATCCCTTGAATAATAGAAGGCAAGACACAAAGGTTTTAACCAGACAACTCTAGACTCATGAACACCAAAGATTGTTAGGATACAGGGATGCAAGAACAACGCAGTATATTGGATCAACTCATAGGATGGTAAGTTTCATTTTGAGAGGTCAACAAAAAGGAGGTTTTACTGAGGGAGTGCCATGTTCAAGGGAACTACTGCTGCAAAAAAAACCTATACAAAATACTGACATAAAGTAATTGTGTTGTCCAATTTTCCCCATCAGATTAAGTTTAGCAAGTCCAGATGGCAAAATCAGTGATCTTTTCATATTAAGAGAGTCTGAAACGATCGTAAAGAGAAACTCCAAGGGGGTCCCTTTGTCATAGTTATTAACCAGGTGCGACAAAAGTTTAATAGTATTTCTGACATGGTTCCTTTTCCATAAGTTAGTCTAATGGGTCTGGATAAAGTGATAAACCTATTCTCAATAAATGCTTGCCTCATTTTCTTAAGAGTATGATGGGACGAAGTTAACTTGATATTCGTCATGAAATTTGAATGAGTCACAAGATGACAAAATAAATAGATCTTCATCAAATTTTAATGAGTCAAATGAAGAAGACTTGAGGTAAATTTCTCAATTTAATGAGTGAGGAAAAAGAGATAAATGAACTGCTCATGCCATCTTTGTAGATTTAATGAGCCCAAAGAAGGGAAAAACTCAGGGATTTTTCAATTAAGAGCAAGAAAGAGTTCCAAAAAATAAAGTGCTCATATTGTTGTCGTAGGAGTTTTACGAGCCTGATGATGAAAACTCAGGGATTTTTCAATTCAAGAGCGAGAAAAGATCCCATAAAAGAAAGCGCTCATAGTGAATCGAACATGGTCATTTCTACAATTCAACACTGAAACCTCTTCATCAAAGCATGAGTAATATTGGAAGAATATTGAAATGGCGTATGATAAACAACATAGGAAATGAAAAATGTCTATTTCAATGACTAACTAAGGTGATTCATACCTCCACAGTGACTACAAGAAGGTTTTGGACCATTCATTTTCACTATTTGAGTGTTGTGAGAGTGTTCTGGAGTGAAAGAGGAGCAAATCTTCCCCAGGCAATTGCAAGAAATCCATGCGACCATTCAACATGTTGTTTGTTCTCGGTATATGGTCTAACATTTATCTTGCATTATTTTAGCTTTTTTAGCTGCATTAGGGGTGAAATTTTTTAGTTTGGAGAATCTCTAGTGTTACACAACATTTTCTCACTATCCCTGTACTCCCCATTCCTAGATCCTGGAGGACCTGTACAGTGAACACTACATGCTTTCCCTTCATGAAGAAACTCCCATTTTGTTCCTCTTCATCAACAGAACAATTCCCACTTGCACCATTTCTTCAAAATCTCCCGTTTTTCCCAATTTACAAGACAGGCACTAATGAACATTCTCCTGCTCGCATTGATATGCAGGAATTAACATTATACCTAGCGCCGAATGGAGTGACTGAGCTTTGTTCTAGTTGCGCTGGTACTCTTATGGAAAGTTTTTAAATAAGGATCCAAAGTTTCCAGCTCTAGAAGCTTCGTAATGAAACTCTGGTAAATGGTTTGGCCGGATGAGGTCGAGTATGTCAGTTTGGGATCCTTTCCCCTATAAGGATGGAACTACCTAAAGAGATACGACCTTCTCCCATGAGAGGAGGATCTATTTCCCATCCATTCATGCTATATAAACCTCCCTTTTTCCCAAGCACAAGCTAGTGTTGTAGTGTTAAGATTGGTGTGCTAGTGCTCATTAAGTTTGGAGTAAACAACAAACTATTCATAGTTGTATATCTCTAGTTTTGTCAAGGAGAAGCATGAATTTGGTTTGGTGTGAAGCATAAAAGGAAGAGCCTTAAAAATGTCATTGTTGAGGCCATCATGGAATGCTAACGGAAGTGTGTGGGAACCTAGTTTTGTTAGAGGAGAATGACAACGCCAAGACAATGGTTGTAATCTCTTCTTGATTCAATATATATGCAGCGATCGATTGATTTCCTACATGATGTGTCATCTTACATGTTCAAGGATTAATGTTTCTTGACTTGTTAAGTAGGTTAAATTACAATTTGTCTATTATCACGGTTGTTGTTTGATGTTGTTTACTTGTTTCAAGTGTGCGAAGAAGGAAATTAGAGATAGCTGGAATGAACAAGAAAGTTCATCACCAAATGGGATAAGCATACTAATAGGTAGGCCCTGTTAATTGGTTATAACCTAAGGAAATATTCCATAGAATGTATTGGTTATGGCTATACCCATCATCGGGCTAGAGGAATTGTTTGTGTCTGCACTCATAATTTTACTTCACCACAAATTGGCGACCATATTGGGGAACCAATCCTTCTATTTGTTTGTTTGAGATTTCATGGTTTTGTGTGAACTTTTCTAGTTCCACTTTTTCCGTTTGGTTCTATCTATTTTCCTTTGCTTACTAGTCTGAGTTTGAAATTCATAGTAGCAAATTTGGTCCGAGCTTTAATTTTTTTTTTAGTTTTTTCTTAGCTTCCTCACGCAACACTCTTAATTCACTGACATTCATGCCAATTAGCGCAATATGTTGAAAAAAAGTTGCGCCGAACTCCTTTTCATTCTTGTTGTTAGTTAGGCAGTCGCACCGATGCCTGTAAGTGAAGATTATAGCTTGTCCAAAATCTTGGCTAGTATGTTTTTCTCTCATGATTTCAAACCCATAAGCTTTTTAGACCATTTTCTCCCTAACTAGAAAGTTTATTTTCATTTCATTTGTTTGCTTGTTGATTTGTCATACTTTCGCTTGATTTCTTGGGTCATTAGATGGTTAGTGGCACTAGGGCATCCAGATTGTCATCCATTCACCTGATTGTGAACTCAGTGAGTTGTTGGTGCATTTACTCCTTGTATTTCATGTATGGTCCTTCTACGGCTTTGACCTCCATTCCAAAAGTTTGAAAAGTTTTATTTTTCTTGTCTAAACGTTTCTTTTCCGTCATGGATCACATTGCTTGTCTTGTTTTTGGTAAAGTCAGTGTTTCACTAGTCTGAAAGAGATTCTGTTTTTGTGTTTTCATTTGCTTAAAGGCCTAATTGTCCCAAAAAACTTGTTCATTGAAGTGTTTTATGCAAAAAACAAAATTCGTCATTTCATGAAAAGTATAAAATTCTAGTTTGCTACATTAGTTTGCTACGGTAGTTGGCGTCATTAAATACTAGGATTACATTGGCATTTGAAAAGAAAAATAACTCATTTTTCTTTTGGAAAGACTGTTAGAAATATACTTGTTAGGAAATTAGGAATTGGAATGTATTTTTCATTAGTTTATTTTCTCAAAAAGTGAAGTAGTGAAATATCATTTTGCTTTCAGTTTCTTAGTTGCTTGCATTCGATTGTGTGTTTTCTACCCTCTCTAGTGTAGACAATTCATCGAATTGAAAGGGTCTTGTCTCATTTAGCTGCATTTAGGGTTTTTCGAGTCACATCACTGAGGCATGAACACTCAGACATAACTCAAGATAAACTTTAAAAACGAACTCAATTAAACTAAGGCACATTTGAAATCTCCTGATCACATCTAGAAGGTCTAGGCTAGAGACATGTTTTGACGTCTTTAAACCTAGCAGTTGTCACTAGCTTCGGCATTAGACAACGCTAGTACAGATTTGTGCTCCCCCTACCATTGAGTATATAATGGGGGACCCCTCTAGGATGAAATTATTTATCCATAGGAAGCTGAGTCAGCTGCCTTGCAAACGTGATACACTGAACACAACATTTTGGGAGATTGCCTGCCCGTACTTCTCGGTTCGTCGGGAGGTATTCTACAGTTCACTCTTGCCTAGTAATCCTTTTTACCTAGACCATCCAGAGCAGTCATTTGATTTTTTTGACTCATTAAAATCAAAATATCATTCGAGTGTTTATCCTTTCGAGCTCGTTTCCAATCGAAAGTGATAGTGTCATCTTTGTTTCTTTCTCGAATCTTAAAACATGAAAGAGCACCAGTGTATTTATGCGTCTTAATAAATTGATTGCCCACAATATTATAACATCTTGTTAGTCTTTTTGGACCAAATCGTGAGTTTCCATTAAACAAAATTTTAAAGCCTTGAAGGTTATCTCTCTCTTTTCTTGTTAACTAAGATAAGGTCATCACGGTTGAACCATCTTGTTCACCTAGTTCCTCTTCCTCTCCTTCGTTTGAAAGATTATCTGAGGAGCAATTTCCTGAATTACCAGAGTCATTCGAGGACCAAGGTGTTGAAATTGGAATTGTTCTGAGAATTCAAACTTTGTCATCACGTCCTCCACCTACTTCAGATACTGGGTCACCTGCTGATTTTGGCCCAGAGTCTCTGGACAATCCCATTCAAACTCTTAAGAGTTCGCTGACCACTCACAGTCAAATTGGACTGGTGATCTATCCTTCGAATCCTTTGTTTGACCCTGTTGTGATATCACCTTAGCGTCAGTAAAATCTATGAAACTAGCTGGGTATTCCTTTGGAATTATGCCCTTGTACTTCTTTGGTTGTTCTCCATCGTTTTCTCTAAGATATGGAACCCCCAGGTGATGCTCCAGTCACCTCTCCAGATGAGTAAGAATTTTCTACTCCACAAACTGCCGAGGAGGAAGAATATCCATTTCATCCTGAAGGTTTCCCCTATATAGGGAGCATTCCCATCAATATGTATTAGGAATTGCTACTTAATTATGTATCCTTGGCAAAATTGGTTTCTGGTACACCTAGTGCATCATCACTTTACCATAACCATTTTTGGGCATCTGGGGCCATGTCTACTATAGGTCCATTCATTGGGAACTCGACCTCCCAACATGTTGTTAGCTGAGTCCCAGTGCAATCCTCCATTTTGAACCCTATTTTATCATTTGTCTTAGTTACCATCTAGCTCAATCGGTGGTCTCTATCATGTCCTCAATACCTCCGATCAATGGCCAAGATGTGCCACCACCTAGGGGGGAGAATCTGAATGTTTCTATATTGTAAGGTGCCACCAATGTGAGTGGCTCATAGGTTCACATGCTTGGTGTGAACCAACCTTCTTTTTGGATTATTCGAAACCCCGTTGGTCCTGCTGGGTCAAGAAATGTCCAGTACCAGCAAGTTCAAAATATCATTGGTCTTTTTGGGTCAAGTAATGTCTAGTATCAGCAGCCTTATGATGCTCAAGTCAAATACCAAACTATTTACCTTCCATATGGTTCCCAAGGAATAGTTAATCCACCTTACACCCTTCAACCTTGGCAATACGTTTAGCTTGGCTCATCCACTTTCCACGGTGGCTATGGCCCGATTTAGTTCAAAAATTTTCGAGGAACTATTCAAGTACCCTTGCAACATTAAGGACAACCTCTACAACAATAATGGAAACCTTTGTTACAGCAAGGGCAACCTTTGATGCAGCCAGAGCTATCCACGCAATACAAACGGAAAACGACATTGTAGCAAGGTCAACTGCAACAACTAAGGGGCAATCCTCGCAATCGTTGCAAAAAACTGTGGAGCAACAGATGCAGTATGCTCCATGTTGGTACCATTTCATTACCATCTTTTTCTTCTAGAAACATCATCATTTGTCTATATGTTTCCTCCATAGACCCCTTATATCAATCGAAATTGATTAATTAATATCATTATAGTTGTTAGTTTAGATTAAAGTTAATTTATGATTTTTTATGTTAGAAATTAATAATTTTCAACAAAACGATTACAAGAAGTTATAACATCCTGTAAATGGTTTATCATCTGACACGTGGCATGACAGGAAAGCCAAAGCAATGGATGGGAACGAGACCTGGAATGTACATACATGGTGAAAAATCAATTCTACAGCAAATCAAAAGCTCATGGTTATGTAGTCAACGCTGGTCAAACCCCAGCCTTTTGGTTACAAAGGCAGTAAAAAGCCATGGTTTCCCAAACTGGTTTCGTTTTGTTTTTGGAAATCGTTTTAGATTAGAGATGGCCAAAAATCAATCCACTGTAAAAGCAGAAACATTTGCTTAATGAATGTACATTCGATTCAAATAAGGACAAGCAGATAAAGACTGTGTATTATTTTGTTTTCAAAAGCAGTTACGATTATTATCTCTGTGTATTGTTTGAGAACAGAACTCTTGTATGTGATTGCAACCTTCAGAACTTAATTACATTGACCATGTTAATCTAATAGCATTTATGCATTAATAATCTTGTTGCTTGAGTTTACTTCATTGTTCCATTGAAGTGTGGATGGGCCTTGCGTGGATTGGTATACTATTAATTTCATTTCCTTAGCAGTTTTTGAATTTGAATAGTGTTCATAGTGTTTAGTGTTATTTCCATGGCTATGATTTTGTCGATTTGATTAGAAATTCTCGCAAATGGTATTTATGGTGATAGCTTGAAGATTTTATCGTTAGATCATTGAACCATATCTTGTTAGAGATTTGATCCATCATTATATTTTAAAGCATCTCCATAGACTCTATTTTCATGCATTTAAAATACAATGTGCTTTTGATTTTTCATGAATGCTTAAGTGTTAACTAGACAGAGTTTTTTTGCATAGCATCCTTGTAAGAGGATTAAAATCTTAGTCTAGCAATACATTGTACCTTTAGGACAATTAGATAAATTAGGTGATCTGAGTGTTAAGGTGAGAGGAAACATATCTGAACCTTTTGTAAAGGAGTATTGTAGCCTATCAAAATAAACACTTAGTTAGGAATCCTTTATGCCTATAGACTTTAGACACGTTCCTCAAAGTTTACTTATCGTGGTTGATAATAAATCTAGTCTAATCTAGCACCCTAGATTGGCCACTACATTTTGGCGTCGTTGCCGGGGAGGCATAGTTAGAGGATTTCGAAAAAAAAATCAAAATATAAAAAAAGTTTAAATAAACAAAAACAAACAAAGTCACAACATAGATTTGATTATCACTTTAGAAGTCATGTTTACTTATGCCTAGATCTAGACATAATAGAGGTAGATTCACAAAAACCCCCCATCAAAAAACTAACCTATCACCGGGAGTAGACCCTTTGGGAAAAACTGAACACAAAACACCAGCGGAGGAAATCACCATACAAAAATTAGAGGATAAACACAAATCAGGCCAAAGACTTACACTTATTGAGAGACAAATCCTATTGGCACACGAATCTCAGAAGAAACATCTCCTTGAATATTCTACAAAGAGAGAAAGCAGGAAAATAACTCCATAATCTCTAGAAAAACTCTTTGGAACGAGTGATACTGAACAAGCGATCAAATCACCAGAAGAATCTACAAAAATGGCTGAGGAAGGAGGAGGATCAGCAAGAAGACCCACTCCTGAAAAACAACATGATCAAGGAGAGGAGGAAGTGTGAACCTTTAAATTTCCTATCCACGAACCAGAAGACAATCGGGATGAGGAAATAAAAATGAAAAACATACCTCCTTCTATGTTACCAAACCTTTATGGCATGGCTTTAGAAGACCCAGATTCATTCTTGTTTGAGTTTGACATTGTATGTCGAACATATGGTTACACAGATGATGCCCTTAGGCTTAAACTCTTCCCAGCAAGATTAAAGGCATCAGCACTAAGATGGTTCATGGGACATGGTGAGCATGCAATAACTGATTGGGATGGCATGAGAAGAATATTCCTAAGGAAATACCAACCCTATTGCAGATCAAAGGATTCTATAGATGATATCTTTAGGATGAATAAACAAGAGGATGAAAGTTTAGAAGAGTACTTGGAACGATTTGCTTACAATTTACAAAAATCAAAACATCGATCCATGAGTCTTGATCTCATTAGTACAATATTTTTGAAGGGAATTCGAGAGGAATAATTAGAGGATCTTAATTTGATGGGCAAAGGTGATATTTCCACCTTACCTTTCGAAGATATTGTTGATCTATGTGAAAAGAAT
Source organism: Pinus taeda (assembly GCA_000404065.3). Lineage (NCBI taxonomy): Eukaryota > Viridiplantae > Streptophyta > Pinopsida > Pinales > Pinaceae > Pinus > Pinus taeda. Next base: position 24,128 of record APFE031149795.1, read on the forward strand.
CTAGGAGCTGAAATAGGAAATTTGTTAGAGGAATTCAAAACAGATTTGTTGAGTACATTGGGAACTCAAATTGACACTCTTAAAGCTAATTAAAGACAAGAGGAGGAAGATCAGATGATGGCTATCATTTTTCCAAAATGCCGGAAGAAACATGCCTTAAAAGATTGCCCATTAGAAAATATTCAGTTTGTGCCTTTTGTATTGAAAATCAGGATATATTTCATTGCTCTAAAGTAAAGGTTTTGCAAAATTGTATTGTGGCAGCGAATACAGATATGGAGAATGTGTATTTTATGGCCCCAAAGAGACCATGCCAGCCAAGGCCTCCACCTCAAGGTATGTTCCCAAACCAGAATTTACAATTTCCTACACATGATCAAATGTATGCTCAGAATTCATGGAATGTACCCATGCCATGGCAGCACCAAATTACCCACAACAACAATGGAGACCATCTCAGCAATACTCCCAACAATATCAACAATAACCTCAACCATAACAACCATATTCACAGCCATATCAACAATACCATCAGCCATATTCGCCATATCCTCAATCATATCAACAATATCCTCAGCAGCAAGTTGTTTACCCACATCAACCCCAACCCACTCAACAAGCATTGGCTGCTCCTCTACCAATAAATCCACCACAATTACAACTTCCATCTAACCCACAACCTCCTAGACCTACTCAAATCCCTGCTCAACCTGTACCAAATCCAAATAACAGAGCAGAGAGACAGACTTACAATGTAGATGAGGGACCCTCATATCCCACATTACCCTTGCAAAATATCAATTTGAGGTCTGGTAAGGTACTTCACAAAGAATCTCCAGCAGTTGAAAAACAAGGAAAAAACGAAAAAAAAAATGAAACTCCCATTTAAAGGAAACCAAATGATGACATCAAACACAAACAAATGCAATCGTTGCATCCATCACCTTTTCCAGACTGATTGGTCCAAACAAAACTTCCCATGTCTATACCACAGTTTGATGTTTTAGATGAGATAAAGAATGTCTATATAAGAATTCCACTACTACAAGCCATAAAAGACATTCCCATATATACTAAATCCATCAAAGAACCGTGCCTTAAGAAGCCTACTAGGAAAAGAGTTTATCCACAAACCATTCATGTTATCAGACATTTAGCTGGCCTTATGACAAACACCACTTCAATGGAAAAGTATGTTGATCCTCGTATTCCCAGAGTCACTACAATCATTAACAACATACATATTGAAAACACCTTAATTGATCTTGGGGCCGTAATAAATGTGATGACTCTTGAAACCATGAAAACACTACATCTCACAAACTTGCAGCACACAACAATTGTTCTAGAACTCGCTGATAGGTCTAAAGTGATTCCTGAAGGGATTTTGGAGGACATAATTGTTTCACTGGACTCTTGGGAGTATCGAGTGCATGTTTTAGTTCTCCAGCCAAAATCCA
>APFE031149806.1:0-12698 GCA_000404065.3 Pinus taeda
TTATATATATATATATATATATATATTTCCACTAGTATTACTCAGCAATGTTGTTTAATATTTGCCTTTGGGGCCATGTATTTTGATTAATTTTGGTAGTTTTTCAGGCCAATCGTCATATGATCTTTTTGTTTAATATTTGCGTTTGGGGCCATGTATTTTGATTAATTTTGGTAGTTTTTTAGGTCAATCGTCATATGATCTTTTTCTTTGTATGGTTATCAATTATGCGTCGATCGTTTTCGGTTTGAATCAGTGTGAGTTGTTTGAATACCACACATCAAGTTTCACCCCATCGATGTCAACATTTTTGTGCCAATGAAGATGAGTTTCACATATTTTTTTTCGCTTTCATTGCATTTTGATTTTTATTTTTTACAGCATATATCATATTTTGTCTTTCACTCCATCGATGTCAACATTTTTGTGCCAATGAAGATGAGTTTCACATATTTTTTTTCGCTTTCATTGCATTTTGATTTTTATTTGTTACAGCATATATCATATTTTGTCTTGTTGAGATATTCAATTAAATTACATTGTATTACTGCATATTAAGCTTCGCTCTATCTATGTCAACATTTTTGTGGCAATGAAGATGATTTCACACATTTTTATTTTTATTTGTTAGAAGCATATACCATATTTTTCCATTGATTTTTATTTTTGGTTATTGAAGTATACAATTAAATTACAATGTAATATACAATATTTTGAATGAGAGGCCTTATGTTATTTTTTTATTCATTGTCTGAATGGTTTTTATTTCTATTTTTTTTGTTCATTGTTTGAATAGTTTACACGGCCAAGAGTTTCAATCATTATGGATTGCTTTCACAAGAAGCTATTTCTTTGTAGACTAATTTGTATTTATTATAAAAAAATATAAATGTATTCCACAGCTAAAATCTGTATTGATCCTTAAAAAAATATAAATGCATTCCAGAGCTAAAATCTGTATTGATCATAGAATTCTAGAGCTAAAATATGTATTGATCATAGAAAATGTCAAACAAACTTAACAAGCTTCTTGATACAAAAATATGTTGTCAAGCCAAAACTTTGAAGAGCAGAAGAACCTAAAGAACTCTATTTGTAAACGATTCAGGTAGTGTAAGCCTCTATGATAGACAAATTAGACATCAACAGTGAACATAGTACCTAATGAACTCTATCTGTAGACAATTCAGGAATTGTAAGCCTCTATGATAAACCCATTAGACATCAACAATAGACATAGTAGACAATTCAAGATCGAAGTGTAAGCCTTTATGATAAAGGCAAGAGATGACAACCGTAGACATGTTGTATAATGAACCAATTTTGATGCAGATTAAAGTTTAAATTGTGTCATGACACTATTTTATTACAGGTAATATGTCCTTGCATAGAATTGATGAGGACCTAAAAGACCCACCATTATTCACACCTTTATGAGAAGAACCTAAAGAACTCTATTTGTGGACGATTCAGCAAGTGTAAGCCTCTATGATAGACCAATTAGACATCAACTGTAAAAGTCGTACCTAAAGAACTCTATCCGTAGACAATTCAGGAATTGTAAGCCTCTATGATAAACCCATTATACATCAACAATAGACATAGTAGACAAATTCAGAATCAAAGTGTAAGCCTTTATGATAAAGGCAAGAGACAACCATAGACATGTTGTATAATGAACCAATTTTGATGTAGATTAAAGTTTAAATTGTGTCATGACACTATTTTATTAGAGGTAATATGTCCTTGCATAGAATTGATGAGGACCTAAAAGACCCACCATTATTCATACCTTTATGAGTGTTATTTTATTCCAAGTAATATGTCCTTGCATACAATTAATGAAGACCTAAACGACCCACCATTATTCACACCTTTATGAGTGTTATTTTACTATAGCTAACTTTCACTTTACTTTTACAAGTAATATTTCCTTGCATAGAATTAACGAGGCCCTAAAATACCCACCATTATTCACACCACCACTATTTATTCACACCTTTATGAGTGTTATTTTACTATAGCTAGCTTTCATTTTACTTTTACCTTAAAAGTTTTACTTTTACCTTAAAAGTGAAGCTCTACTTCCACTTTCAATTTTCTACTTTCATTTTCATTTTTTTCCCAAATTTTCAATTTTTTACTTTTCATTTTCATTTTTTTCCAAATTTTCAATTTTCTCCTTTCATTTTCATTTTTTTTCCCAAAGTACTAGTAAAGCATTTTATTTTTTTCCCAAATTTTCAATTTTCTACTTTCATTTTCATTTTTTTTTCCAAAGTTTCAATTTTCTACTTTCATTTTCATTTTTTCCCCAAGTACTAGTAAGTAAAGTTAATTTTTCCCCCAAGTACTAGTAAAGTAAAGTTAATAGGTTGTTAGCTTTGATTTTTTCCCAAAGTACCAGTAAAGGTAAAGTGAAGAGGCTGTCAGCTTAGTAAATTCAAAAGGTTGTAGCTTCACTTAGCATTAAAATTGCAGTTGGTTGTATTTCAAAAGGTTGGTAGCTTCACTTAGCATTAGTTGGTTGTATTTCAAAAGGTTGGTAGCTTCACTTAGCATTAGTTGGTTGTATTTAACAGAAAGTGCCTTTCACTTATTTTACTTTCACCTTAGAAGTGAAGTTCTACTTCCACTTTCATCTTCATTTTCATTTTTCCCCAATTTCATTTTTCCCCAAAGTACTAGTAATTTTCATTTTTTTCCCAAAGTACTAGTAAAGTTAAGAAATTGTTAGCTTAGTAAATTCAAAAGGTTGGTAGCTTCACTATGCCTTTCACTTATTTTACTTTCACCTTAGAAGTGAAGTTCTACTTCCACTTTCAATTTTCTACTTTCATCTTCATTTTCATTTTTTTCCCGAAGTACTAGTAATTTTCATTTTTTTCCCAAAGTACTAGTAAAGTTAAGAAATTGTTAGCTTAGTAAATTCAAAAGGTTGGTAGCTTCACTTAGCATTAATTTTCATCTTTTTCCCAAAGTACTAGTAAAGTTAATTTTCATTTTTTTCCCAAAGTACTAGTAAAGTTAAGAAATTGTTAGCTTAGTAAATTCAAAAATTCAAAAGGTTGGTAGCTTCACTTAGCATTAAAATTGCAGTTGGTTGTATTTCAGAAGGTTGGTAGCTTCACTTAGCATTAGTTGGTTGTATTTAACAGAAAGTGCCTTTCACTTATTTTACTTTCACCTTAGAAGTGAAGTTCTACTTCCACTTTCAATTTTCTACTTTCATCTTCATTTTCATTTTTCCCCGAAGTACTAGTAATTTTCATTTTTTTTCCCAAAGTACTAGGAAAGTTAATTTTCATTTTTTTTCCCAAAGTACTAGTAAAGTTAAGAAATTGTTAGCTTAGTAAATTCAAAAGGTTGGTAGCTTCACTGTGCCTTTCACTTATTTTACTTTCACCTTAGAAGTGAAGTTCTACTTCCACTTTCAATTTTCTACTTTCATCTTCATTTTCATTTTTCCCAAAGTACTAGTAATTTTCATTTTTTTCCCAAAGTACTAGTAAAGTTAATTTTCATTTTTTTCCCAAAGTACTAGTAAAGTTAAGAAATTGTTAGCTTAGTAAATTCAAAAGGTTGGTAGCTTCACTTAGCATTAAAATTGCGGGAGGTTAATAGGTTGTGTTTAACAGAAAGTGTGTTTAACATCGCTTTACTTTACTTTCACCTTAGAAGTGAAGTTCTACTTCCACTTTCAATTTTCTATTTTCATTTTCATTTTTTTTCGCAAAGTACTAGTAATTTTCATTTTTTTCCCAAAGTACTAGTAAAGTTAAGAGGTCGTTAGCTTCATTTTTTTTTAAAGCACTAGTAAAGTTAAGATGTTGTTAGCTTTTGTAGAATTGAGGCTTTTGTGATCCATCATATTTGTAAAAAGAGCTTCGGCGTAAATCACATAAGAACATTATTGTCGACGCCTTTTGAACCAACTAGTGTGGTTCATCGTCAGGACAAGTTGAAGAAACAGATCAGGCTTTAGCAATTTAAATAGGCTGAGCAGAGACTCCAACGGCTACATACCAGCTATATTTGACTCTAGGACCAAGGCCATCAATAAATTTAATCTTATTATTATTATATTATTATTTTACTTCTAGAGATGAGAGAAATTAGGTAAGATTAATATATATATAACGTAAATTACTCATTTATTAATTTATATAACTTAAATTATTCATTCAAAAGAAGCCATTCAAAGTTTTAAATAACCATTAATTTATTTAAACAAATAATTCGCTAATTTATTAATCTTACCTAATTTCTCTCATCTCTAGAATTAAAATAATAATATAATAATAATAAGATTAAATTTATTGATGGCCTTGGTCCTAGAGTCAAATATAGCTGTTATGTAGCCGTTGGAGTCTCTGCTCAGCCTATTTAAATTGCTAAAGCCTGATCTGTTTCTTCAACTTGTCCTGACGATGAACCACACTAGTTGGTTCGAAACGCGTCGACAATAATGTTCTTATGTGATTTACGCCGAAGCTCTTTTTACAAAAAGGTTGTTAGCTTAGTAAAGTTAAGAGGTTGTTAGCTTCACTTAGCATTAAAATTGTAGTTAGCTCTGTTTAACAGAGAGGGCCTTTCACCTGCTCAGCCTATTTAAATTGCTAAAGCCTGATCTGTTTCTTCAACTTGTCCTGACGATGAACCACACTAGTTGGTTCGAAACGCGTCGACAATAATGTTCTTATGTGATTTACGCCGAAGCTCTTTTTACAAAAAGGTTGTTAGCTTAGTAAAGTTAAGAGGTTGTTAGCTTCACTTAGCATTAAAATTGTAGTTAGCTCTGTTTAACAGAGAGGGCCTTTCACCTTGGAAGACAGAGAAGGGTGGGTTTGAATATAAGTTTCTGACTTATTTTGTTTATTGATCCATTATTTCGAAGTCGATGCATCTGGTTGAAAATTCAACAGGCCCACATTGTGGCCACATTGTGGCATTGGGCAGTCCAACCCATACTCATTGTTTTGCTTGGTTTTGTTTTTGTTTCAATATCATTTCAGAATTTTGCTAATTACCTCATTAATAAATGTTAGTAATGTATGTTTACTTGGTTTTGTTTCTGTTCAGAATTTTGCTAATTAGTAATTACCTCGTTAATAAATGTTAAAAAAAATTATGTGGGGATTATGAATTGATATCTACTACTACAAGTTAAACCCTAAACTAAAACATCTTGAAACATATCTAGTGGCTCCTCTCATGAATTATATTTATTAAGTAATTTATGTGGGGACCATGACTTGATATCTACTACTACAAGTTAAACCCTAAAGTAAAACATCCTTAAACATAATTAGCGGGAAGCTGCTCTCATGAATTATTTTTTGAGGTGCCTGCATTGCATTCCTCAGATGAAAATGCTGTCCGGAAAAAGTCAGCATGAAATTAGTTCACAAAAATCATCATCTCTACTACTTTTGTGCATATATTCAACAAAATTTCTCAGTTTTTTGCATATATTCAACAAAATTTCTCAGTATTATCACTTCAACAAAATTTCTCAGTATTATCATTATCATCTAGCCTTTTTTGCGCATATATTCAACAAAATTTTTCATTATCATCATTATCATTATCATCTAGCCTTTTATTTAAATATATTAAAAAAAAAATCTCAATATTATAATTATCATCTAGCATGAGAAGGCTAATGGCTTCAGCATACTTCCATCACTAATCAAGTAGTCCACAACCCCACACAAGCCACACAGTTTTGCTGGTTCTCTATCACCCTGCTTAGGGTCACACTTTCAGCCCTGCATGTGGTTCAATTTTTTTGTGCTCTATTCACTCCGTTCGCACCTTTGCTCTTCCTCTCTATTCACTCGGTTCGCTCTTCCTCTCTATTCACTCGGTTCACTCACACGACACATGATCCCAACATGAAAATTTCAATTTCTTTGGGTCCCTCAGGCTGTGTGGTCGATCAAAAGTGTCCAGAATGGGTACATGGCCCATAGTCCTGTAGCAGGAGTTAAACGATGATAATAATGGGTACATGGCCCATAGTCCTGTAGCAGGAGTTAAACGATGATAATAATGGGTACATGGCCCATAGTCCCGTAGCAGGAGTTAAACGATGATAATTATCTTTTTCATGACATCTCCATAGATATTTTTATTGAAATAATAATTATCTTTTCAATGACATCTCCATAGATATTTTTATTGAAATAAATTTAGTCACTTTTTAAGGATGTTTACAATGACTATATAGCATTCACCGCATACATAAATATTACTAATGGAAATTCGATGGCGTTTTAGATGGAGATATGTTTTGGATGTTGTTTTCATGGTAAATTATTTAAAACCATGAGGTGAACAAACATTGTATCTCAATTAACTTGTCCAGAGATTAACAAATATGAAAGACATTTTGGATTATCCTTTACTCCCTCCCTCGTGCCCTAGAAGAATATTTTATATAAAAACTCATGAATCTTGAGAAAAGAAACAAGGGCGAGGAAAACCAGAAATTGACAATTGGGTTAGCATAGTTTTGCCAAGAAGAGAAATCTGAAGGAACCAATATGGCATACTCATTTCTCAATATGGCATACTCAGTTCTAATTTTAATTAGAACTGCACGTAAGTTCCTAATTACAAGTATCAACGATACGATATGCCAGATAAGCAAGCAAACTGAAGTAATAGTTTGCAAATAGCAACACACAAAGGATTGGTGGTTGTATAGATAAGAACTAAGAAACTGTTGTAATAGTACAATGAACTCTAGTTCTCATCCAATTTGCCTTATAACACAATGAACACATCAGGGTTTACAATCACAAAAGTTAAAAGGAAGCTACAAAGTACAAATCAAAGGGCCACAAGAACGCTGAAATGTGTAATGTACAGTAACAAAATTGTATTGTTCTTTGAATATACAAGGGAAATATGATAGAAAGCAGTTTCTACAGTAGAAACAATCCCAAAAAGTGCTTGGTGTCCTACTTCTACTTATGTTATGTTAGGTGTAAAGATCTTGAACCTTGATCCACACCAGAAGGATGTGCAAGGAATTGATCAAATTTATTTGATCAAAACAATATAATTTACATATTATTGCTCTATTATTTTGTTCACAAATCATAACCAATAGACCTTTACATCTTGCCACGATGTTTGGATAGTACAAGAAGCCAATACCGATGCGGGAGTTGTAAGACCCGCAACATGGAAATAGCCATCGCTGAATATACATTTGGGTTGCTCTTAGCATTTGGATGACAGGATTTTCCATGTACCCAGACCACAATAGGGGATCATGGATGACAACAACTTTAACCTAAAGCCCAATCTCCACAAATTGACCGACAAAACTTTACAGTACAATGTACAGCTCTATCTATCTAGTAATAAATTTGATATCCTCCCTGCTCGTCCCCAAGGTGCCCCGGGCTCTTTTCTTTTGCTTTTGGTACCAACTGTAATCAGTTACTCTATTATTGTTTTTATTATGCATGCCAGTTACTCTATTATTGCTTTTATTATGCATGCCAGGAGGAATGAGGATCTCTTCTCTGCTGTGCAGCATGGATAAAACTATAGAGAATTGTGATTGAAAACTAACAGAATACAGATCTTCAGCAACTGTTGCCATTGTTAATGCGGGTCTGTCTTCCCTTTCTCCCTGCAGTTCACATAATGTCCCACATGAACAAAAATTTCACATAGCAGTGACAGAATGACAAACTTCCTGGTATTTTCAGAGGGAAAAAAGGAGGAGAAAATGATATGGATGAACCATAACATAACACTGTGGCACTCTAGATAAATTAAAATAAAAATGGTTGGTCCCAGATACAATACCTTAGAAAGCACATATAATGAATAACAATCCTCTGCCTTTGAATTGGTCTCAATTAAGTCGCTTTTCCTTCTTTGTTTCCGATTGTGGAGTAAGGTGAGTGCACAACCCAGATCCCATCTGCCACAATCACACCTGCCACCGAATCTCCACCATTCAATCAGAGGTGAAGGTCCACTTGATTTAATTTTGGGCAAACCATGTATGTCTGCTGGCACTAGAGCTGTTATACTTGTCTTACATTGCCTTTTAAAATTTAAGTGACATCTTCCATGTCCTTGACCTGGAGACTGGTCATCAAAAGCACATCCTGCTGAACATGGGGTAGAGCTGTTATACTTGTCTTACATTGCCTTTTAAAATTTAAGTGACAGCTTCCATGTCCTTGACCTGGAGACTGGTCATCAAAAGCACATCCTGCTGAACATGGGGTAGGGCTCATAGCGGAATTATCGCTGCATTCTAACTTCCAAGAGTCATCTTGATCCCGTGTATGTATTGACTTTGAATTATGAAGGCTTTATGAAGGCTTTTGTCAAGAAATTTCAGGCCTGGCCCTTCCTGGGCTCCAAAGACTAGTATTTCCATCTAAAGAATGGAATGCAGGCACTTCCAAAGATCCATAGTAGCAGCTTCCCGCTAGATGTGTTTCAGGATGTTTTACTGTAGGGTAACCACCCTACAGGGGCTAACTCTCATGTTCCCACAAACTTTGCAAACATATATGCAAAGGAAGATTCTCTAGTTTAGATGATATGGGCAGCTATTCAAACTGAGACTCTTAGTTTTTCTATTCACATAATTTCCTGGTGCATGCATTGAACTTCCTTTTATGTTTGATTTTTCATATTGCAGCTTGACAATAGATGCCACTGATTTAACTGGTACATTAACATGCCTTTTACGACATTGAGGATCAATCCATGAGGCTGAGTTTGATTCAAGAAATGTTTCCTCAGTTGAAGAAAACTGTTGCCATTGATCATTTGAAATAATGCTCTGAAGCTTGAATTGATGACTCTAAAGCTTGAATTGATGACTCTTTGAAGACATGGTATTTCGAATATCCATGGAAGGCACAGATGAAGTTTCATGAATACACTTATTATGATCTATGTCTACAAGTGATAGGCAGGTACCCACTGACACACAAAGATCTGAACTTTCTCTTTGTATAGGCAAATCAAGAACAGAAGTACTCTCAAGTTCTCAACTATGGAGGCACGATCACCCACATCAATATAGGAACTATCCATATTTGTAACAGAAAAATCATTACAACCATCATCAATTTGGATGTTTCCATTCTCTTCAAAAGCCTCTGTTAGACGAGATCCTATGTTCATCGCATCTTCTGTTTTCAATATGAGCTGAGAGGCTGCACCATTTCCATCTTGTGCGACATCTGAATTTATCTCTGGAGTGGAATTTTTAGCTAATAACACTTCATTTGCAGCAAGACCTACAGGACATTCCTCTGTAGAACGTAAAAGAGTTGGACTAACATCTAGCTCATTAGGTAGTATGGAATTGTCTTTCTGAACAGTAACACCTATCCCTCGAAAATGGCAAGATTCAGGATTTGTACGAGTTGTGGGTGAAATTTCTTTGTATTTTAAAAGGGATATTTTGCCTACTTCTGAGCATTCTGTCATTACCATCATTCCCTCTGGAACATTTAAGTACTCATAAAGTTGAGATTGGTTGTATGACTTGGTTTGAGGATGTGCTGGAAATATTTCTTTTGTCATCATGACTTAAGATATCTGTAGATATAGCCTGTTTTTGTAAATGCGTGGCTGGAAAAGATGACTTGCACATATGGTTGGAACTGAAAATGGAAGCACAGAGAAGATTAAATGGAAGACGATGGGTCATCCTCCCTCCCAGAAAAAGAGCTAGCTTCACTCCTACAGGAGAAATTTGACAATTCCAAAGTTGACGAGTATGAGGATGTCTCACTTCACTCCTACAGGAGAAATTTGACAATTCCAAAGTTGACGAGTATGAGGATGTCTCACTTCCACAGTGAGTGAAAGGTAACGTCACCTTCTGCGTCTCCTTTACTGCTACACCACATAGGCAAATTAGACCAGTCCTCTTCTCACAAATGCAGATCATTTTCCTGAAATATCTCTCCTGTTTCCGTGCTTTTAGGAGAATGATACGACTTTGAATCTAATTCTGTAGCGTCTTCTAACTCTTGTCCCTTCTCTCTCCTGTTTCCGTGTTTTTAGGAGAATGATATGACTTTGAATCTAATTCTATAGTGTCTTCTAACTCTTGTCCCTTCTCTGTTGTTGTGCTACTATGACAATTTTCAGAAGATTATTCGCCCATAATATTCTCAGCCACTTTTGGCAGGTTTTGTTTGACATGCACTACAGGTTTCACTTCACATTTTGTTGCTTCCATATCCTTGTAGGCTTGTCCTCTTTAACATTGTTCCAGCTCCTTCATATCATTTTGTCTTGAAGCTCTTTTGAAGTACATTGATGAATACAAACCTTTATCACTTCCGAAACAAGACGATGGGTCATCCTCCCTCCCAGAAAAAGAGCTAGCTTCACTCCTACAGGAGAAATTTGACAATTCCAAAGTTGACGAGTATGAGGATGTCTCACTTCCAGAGTGAGTGAAAGGTAACGTCACCTTCTGCGTCTCCTTTACTGCTACACCACATAGGCAAATTAGACCAGTCCTCTTCTCACAAATTCAGATCATTTTCCTGAAATATCTCTCCTGTTTCCGTGCTTTTAGGAGAATGATACGATTTTGAATCTAATTCTGTAGCGTCTTCTAACTCTTGTCCCTTCTCTCTCCTGTTTCCGTGTTTTTAGGAGAATGATATGACTTTGAATCTAATTCTGTAGTGTCTTCTAACTCTTGTCCCTTCTCTGTTGTTGTGCTACTTTGACAATTTTCAGAAGATTATTCGCCCATAATATTCTCAGCCACTTTTGGCAGGTTTTGTTTGACATGCACTACAGGTTTCACTTCACATTTTGTTGCTTCCATATCCTTGTAGGCTTGTCCTCTTTAACATTGTTCCAGCTCCTTCATATCATTTTGTCTTGAAGCTCTTTTGAAGTACATTGATGAATAGAAACCTTTATCACTTCTGAAACATCTTCACCATGCACTTTCTAGTAAAAATGTTAGGACCCATTATCTTCAATGGCATGTTATCACAAGAACGCTTGAGATGAGAAATACCTAGATTATGCTCTGAAAAGATACAAACTGGTGGTTCTTTCAGTGACCTATCCCTAGCCAGTTTCTCAACAATAGCTTTCACCTTTTTCTGAGTGGCTTCCATCTTTATATGAAACCCTCCTTACTTGAGATGAGAGATACCCAGATTATGCCCTGAAAAGATACAAACTGGTGGTTCTTTCAGTGACCTATCCCTAGCCAGTTTCTCAACAATAGCTTTCACCTTTTTCTCAGGAAGACTAATTTGAGTGGCTTCATCTTTATATGAAACCCTCCTTTTTCTTTTTCATGAATAGAAGATTTTGATATCATGAAATAGAAGAATAGAATATTCTGATATCATGAAATAGAAGATTTTGATATCATTGGGCATGGACTGTTTGTTGCGCCAAGTCTCATCATAAGTCGTCAAACTGGTCATAGATAAGAATATTTTGATATCATGAAATAGAAGATTTTGATATCATTGGGCATGGACTGTTTGTTGCGCCAAGTCTCATCATAAGTCGTCAAACAGGTCATAGATTTTGGGTATACTATGATTGGGCATGGACTGTTTGTTGCGCCAAGTCTCATCATAAGTCGTCAAAATGGTCATAGATTTTGGGTATACTATGCCCACATGATGGATTTTGTTCAATAGCGCACAATGCTTGACTTGCACAACATAAATCCTGTTTGTTAATAATATCTGGAGCATTAAAAAACACATTTACCTTCACAATGAAGGAACATATAAACCCTCAAATTGAATATTCAAATTGAATATTCAAAATGAAGGAACATATCAACCCTCAAAATTGAAAATATCCATGTTTACAAGTAGTGGAAAGACTGCACTGCAAGAAATAAGTTGAAAGACATATAAACCCTCAAAATTGAAAATATCTATGTTTACAAGTAGTGGAAAGACAGGACTGTAAGGAATAAATTGTCTAGTTTACAAGTAGTGAAAAGACGGGACTGTAAGGAATAAATTGAAAGGCAGTCCAATCATTCTTGGGAGGGCTAAATTGAAAGACAGTCCAATCATTCTTGGGAGGGCCATCATAATAGCATTTTTATTGACCAATGAACTATAACACTGTGATAGATGACTTAATAATTATGGAGTAAATTTTCATGAGGACAACAACTGACAAGCAAGGGAGCCAACCATTCAGAGCACAGACAGTTACAACCATGACATGAGCTTTGCATGAATCTGCACAATGAGAACACAATGTCCTAAGAGCACTAAACAGGTAACACATGCACTCAGCGGTTCACTTACCTCTTGTCTGCTCCACTTGCAACTTGCATTTCATGCCTTAATCTCCACTTAAAAATAGATCCCAATCTCCATTGTATAAGTATAACGAGGAAAACAATAGCTCTACTTTTTGCAATCCACGTTATATGATAGGAATGGTCATAGATTTTGGGTATACTATGCCCACATGATGGATTTTGTTCAATAGCACAATGCCTGACCTACACAACATAAACCCCGTTTGTTAATTATATCTGGAGCATTAAAAAAACACATTTTCCTTCACAACGAAGGAACATATAAACCCTCAAAATTGAAAATATCCATGCTTACAAGTAGTGGAAAGACTGAACTGTAAGGAATAAGTTGAAAGACAGTTCAATCATTCTTGGGAGCGCCATC
>APFE031149807.1:0-24935 GCA_000404065.3 Pinus taeda
TAGTTTTGTTTACTTATTTGGAAACTCTTATTTTATTGTTTTATGTTATGATCAGTTCAGTTTCCTACAGTAGACTATTTTTGGTTTTATCTTTAGATATTATATTGTTACTTTTACCACTCGAAAGTGGATGGATGGGACTCATCCTAATTCCATTCTCATAGCAATGATTTTTACTTTTTGAAATACACTTTCTATAGTGTTATTACTCATAAACTCTATTTTATTGTTTTATCTGTCATGTTTAGTCCAATTCCTTCAATCATAAAACTTTTTCTAATTTTATATTTGAATTTATTACTTACATTACATTTAAAATTTTCATATGACTTGGTGTTCTTCATTGAGCATATTAGATTAATTTCTTGACTTATTATAAACTCAAAATAGAAAGGTATTTTGGAACTATCTCTTAACACTATAAAAGTACTATTGTTTCCCTTAAACAAACTACTTTTTTAGCCCCTTTGATTTTAATAAGTATGTGCACGTTATTAGTCCCTACCTCATACATGGACTATAGCAATCATCTTTCAGTCAAAGTCCCTTGATTTTGGATTAGTTTGCTGAGTTTTTATGACTTTGTCGTGACTTTAACCTAGGTTTCTCATAAAATGGTAAATATTTCCATTTTTCTATAAACTATAAAATATTTTTCTAATTTTTGAAAATCTTATTTATAGTTTTCCATTGGGTGAGCAAGCCTTGATGTGACATAACTCCCCTACTGAAGGGTGATTTAATTTCAATATTTGTCACTGTATAACAAATCATTGAAAAATAAAAAATAAAAAACTAATTTTGTAAATGGCCATTGTCTGCTCTAACACTAACACTAACATTGTAACTATGCTAGAACCTGATACAATGGTCCCCTACATGAAGGGGGAAAGGGAGGTAGGGAAGCAAAATCACTCCTAATCTTGCTTGTATTTCCTTGATACAACATCCTTCCATAACCATTATACAATTGTTGTGAAAACAGATTTCATTCCCTAGTTTTTAATAGTGGTATTGGGATCTTTGGATGGTGTCTTTTGTGGAATTCATTTAGAACCCGAAATCCAATAAGGAATTGCCACATAAGCGAGATGGTGGGGGCCACTGGAAAGAGAAAAAGCTCTGAATAGTTTTATTTGTTATTTCTTATTTATATAGAATTACATTATTATGTTAGATTTTCAATAAATATGGGCATAGAAAAAACAACATTGTAATATGACCTCTTATTTAATCCGCAATAAAAGTTGAAAAAAAAATATTTTATATTATTATTGATATAAAATTACAGTTTCTGTTTACAAATTATAAATGGGAAAAACATATATAATCAAAGTCATGCTAAACATTATACATCAATCGATCCATGATGTTGTAACCTCTTTGGTGAAAAGTTCATGTAATAAAATTTAGTAAAGGAAAAATAAGACCACGGTTAAGGGACACTTATTCCAAGCTGAATGTTGGGCAAGGATATCCTAGTGGGCATCACTGGATGTGTTTTTGCCTAAGGAAATTGACAGAGGAAAAATTAAAGGCATTAAAAGGAAAAAAGGCATTTTTAGCACATTTATTTATGTAAATGAAGGAAATTAGGAGAAAAGTAAGGTGAAAGATCACAGGTAGCATGTGAGGAGGAAAATGAAGGAGAATAATGGAAAATGAAGAAAATAGAAGCCTTATTAATAAGAAGGTATATGAGGATCATTTGGTAACCTTTTTCCAGTTCAAGTTTTATAGCTCTCTCATTATTCTCCCTCTCTCACTCTTGGCCACTTAGAGTTTTCTTGGAGAACTCTAGCTTTGGATCAAGGAAGGAAATAAATAAAATGGAAAGGAAAAAAGAAAGGATCAAGGAAGAACGATGATGCAACAAACAATAGGGGGCCTGCAAATTAATAATTCAACACACACATAAAACTAAAACTGACACACAAAGAATGATTATAAAAGCTCAGAAATAATTAATAATAAATAAAATATTTATAGGACAACCATTGGCCTAGTTATTGGCCTCTCATGCCTCACTCTCACACCTACTTACATGCCTCATGGGCTCATCTAGATTTATGCAAGTGGGTCTGAACCCAATGTAGGTTCTACATCCTAAACTAACTCCCAAAATATCTCTCACGGTCCATAAAATCTCTCACTTAATCCCTTATCTCTAGAATATATCCAACTAACCCACAAATACTTCAATTCTTTCAAAATACTCTCAAACTTTCTTCTATTTACAATAATTCTAACTCTCTCCTAAAACCATAGGAAAATACAATAAATAATTAAATCCTAATTTAGGAAACAAACTTCTTTAGTAAACATTCAACCCTAGGTTAGATGATATTGCATCAAACTCCCCAAGTAAAACAAAATCATGGTCTCTTGACCATATGTCTTTATAAACTGATTAAATTCATCCTAGATCCCAAACTTTAATCTGTCGCTGATCAAGTGCTCTGTCAAATTGTTTCGATTCTCTTGTTATATTTTTCTGTCTTCCACGCCTCCAAATTTTATGTTGTAATTCTCCTCCTCCTTTGTTGATGTATACCTGTTCTGTCAAATGTATCATGCTGTTGTCCTTCTTCTCCATGTCACAGTGACTTGGTTTGTGTACTTTTCCCATCAGTTTCCTTAATTCTTCAATTTCAATATCTAATCTAGTTTCTGTTCGACTTTTATTGTTACTAACTTTGAATATCAATTCATCATCTTTAACATTAAATTGAAAATTACATTCAGGTTCCGCACTTTCACTATTAAACATGTTTGAGTATTCCTCTTCTTCATTTGAAACTTTCTTAGATTCAAGTTCCATCAACATATTTTCTAGCAATTGTAGTTCTTCTTCATGTTTCATAAGCATTTTACGGTCTCCTTCGGAAATCATTTCAAGAGTCTTGTCTTCATCCCTACATGAGACAAAATTAGTCTCCTGTCTATCATCTGTAACACATCCTACATCCACACACCAACTTTCAGATTTAAAACCAACATAATTGTTATCTTCCATCGATGATTCAATCATCATATGCAGATCTTCTAAATAGTTTGTGGTACCATCTATGGGAATCAAACCCACATTCATATCAACACACTTTATTTCAGCATCATCACCATCCTCACTAATCAATGTTCTTTGTTATGGTTCACAAATGCATACATTCATCTCAATTATCTGGAGGTTTTCCGCTTCTCTTAACAAAACTTTCAACTTGCACTTCCATCTCCTTGCAGTCAACTTCTTGATTGGACATCTAATTGCCTTCTTCATTATCCATCCATATTTCTAACATCAGCATGTCAATTCATGCCTTCAACTCAACGATCTCTTTCTCAAACTCGTCATCATGTATGGCAATTGTTATGGCATCGTTGTGGATTTTCTCTGAATTCTGCAAATGACTATCCATATTCATCTTCATCTCCTTCTTTCACAAACTTCACCTTGTTCATTATAATGTGAAATTGAACTAACACTTTATCAAGTTACTCCTTTGTATTATGCTTCCTTCTAAGCACTCCTTTGTACTATGCTTCCTTCGTTGCAAACCACTGCAATAGATCTTGTCTTTACAATACATTGACCAAAGTTTCGGGTTTCGAGTTCCACCGATCATACATCCATTATATTCAATGACTCAAACTCAATGTAATTTTGACTTGACTTATGACACTTTAACTCTTGATTTCTAAATTGACATCAACTTTGACGTTAATGGATGTTGGGTGTTACATACAATTGATAATGCACCCGATAATGCACCCTTTTTGTTACAATTATTTCTTCTCAAATCATCTACTTATCACTCTAAAATACCTTATATCTCCATTAATATTACAAAATTTTTAAAGTAATTCTTATAATCAGCTTTATCTCTCAAAATATTTGTTTTATGATCACTTTTTGAAATGATCTTATATACATCCCTTAACTTTATGTATTCACCTAAAAGTGATTTGACCTTTAAAATAATGTAAATTTTCCACTGCACTCATTATCCCGCCTAGATTAAAATAATCTCTCATACATTAATATAATGTGCACTCCCTTTAAAATAATCTTTTATAACGTACATGGGAGAGGTATGAGTTCGATTTTTTTTTTTAAATGTCTTTGAATGCAATGTAAAGCCAATTATTCCCAACGCTATGGTTCTTCACCAGTTACATTGCTAATTCCCGATGCTATAAGCCATAAATCTTTGCGAATAAATGATGGCAGACATCAATTCACTTGGCCATCTACGAATAATAAAATACACTTTCTTCCACCACTTATGTTCAAAATTCTACTGCAATCATAGTTTTAGGATAAATTCAATTGCAATTTTAGGGAAAATTCATGGGGCCTAGTTGTGACAGTTCGAGAATATTTAACAACCACTAGTGATTTTAATTCAAGCCCTGGTTGAATGTGTTCCACTCATATAGAATATTTTGATTGGCTTTGCAATAAACGTGGTTTTGCATATAGAAATCTGAATACAACGGTTGGTGGTTAAATGGCATGGCGGCATCGCATCACGATCAGCACTGTGGTTCAATATTGATGTTTGTAGAGATGTCTACCATATCCCGTGGATTGATTTTATAGTAGCCAGATTCTATGGTATGAAACAATACATCGGCAAGAATTGAATGTAAAAAAACGCCGATACCAAAATGTTAAGTCAACTCTACAAAGTTAGCACAAGATTGAAGACAAATATTTCATTCACTCGCCAAACTTGCAAAAGTTCCATGCAGTATGAAAGAGTCCAAATAATCAACATTAATTAAAACTTGAACGAAGATTTGAACCAGAGATTCTATATCACCATGTGAGATCAGATCCGGCATATCATGCATATTCGACAATCCAATGCAGTAAATAGGTAGATCTGACATTCAGTAAGTAGATCTGGAAATATATGCAATCTCCCAACCGTCAGCCTCTCTAATCGGACCTCACAAAGAATAAATTTATGCATCAATTATGCATTAGTCCACTCCATAATCAAATCGTAATGTTGTTGCACAAGGTATCGATTAGACCATAACACACACATTAAGTAGAGGATTTCCTTTGGAAAATAAAAAACATATTGAGATAAGAACAAAATAGAACCATAAATTTATTGCAATATAAATTTGTTGGCTCCAAAAACGTAAACTCCAGCTTCAGTGCAATGTCATACACATATAGTCAATATAAATATCTAATAATTCATCTTGGAATGTGGCCTCTCCCTCACCTATGGCATAGATGAAGACCGTGGTGGAGAAAAGATTGAGTTTTTTTTATTTTTCTTTTCAGACCTTTTCGACCATGTCTACATCAACAAGATCATAATTTCTTCTACCTCGATTTCCATAGTCCATTCCCTACTTCGTTTGTCTTTTCACCTCTCTAAAAGTGTCTTCCATGATCCACATGCATGTATTTTCACCTTTGCCAGACCACTTGCCACGATCCTCACGCAAAGGTCCTCATTGCTAACACATTTTTGCAACCATTTGTAAGCCTTCAAATAGTCCTCTCATACACTCAATTAATGGCATTTGCAACTTCAAACATACTCTTACACACGGTGTTCTACATAACAACAACTCCAATTTAATTTCTATGGAATAATATAACAATACAATGCAACAACATGCACAACATTTGATCCCAACTACCCAAAATTTTCCATAGTAACTTATGCACAAATTCTTCACACATAACAATGTTTATCCATCGAAGCTCTAATACCAAAATGACACAACAAACCATAGGGGGCCCGTAAATTAATAATTAAATACACATAAAACTAAAATTAACACACAAAGAATGCAGATAAAATCTCAGAAATAATTAATAATAAAAAATAATATTTACTAATATTTACATGAGAGTTATTGGCCTAGTCATTGGCATCTCATTCCTCACTCTCACGCCTACTTAGATTCCTCATGGGCTCACCTTGATTTATACTAGTGGATATGAACCTAGGTTCTTGATCCTAAACGAACTCCACAAAATATCTCTCATGATACATAAAATCTCACACTTAATCCCTTATCTCTAAATAATATCCGAATAATCCACAAATCTCTCAATTCTTCCAAAATACTCTCAAACCTTCTCCTATTTATAATAATTTTAATTCTTTCATAAAACTATACAAAAATACAATAAATAATTAAATCCTAATTTGAGAAACTAACTTCTTTAGTAAACATTCAACCCTAGGTTAGATGCGCCTGCATCAAAAGAGCAGATCAACAACTTCAATAGGAATATTTGCATGTAACATATTGCATGTGTGATTTCCTAGCTGGTTTTGACATGCATGGCTTTGAATGTTGGTGTATGTTTCTCTTATTGTCGATGGCATGATTTTTCTAGGTCATGACAGTTGTTTTCAACCTAACCTTGCCTTTATCTAGATGCCATGGTATGTTGGGATGTTTATCTCAGTTTTGAGCTTTGGTTTGCCGAACGGATTTCAGAATCTGTGGCAGAGGTGGTCTCAAGGTTCATTCCCAATGGCCTAGGAATGCCTTGGTCGATTTTGGTGGGATACACGGTAGCTCCTCATGGAGAATTCTTGGTTTATGGCCTAGTGATCTGGGTTTGGATTACGATAAAGCCTAAGATACTGGTCTCAAGTTAGTGCCTAGTAATTCATGATTTGATTGGGGTAAAGCCTGAGAGACAAGAAGACGGAAAATTCCTCAAGGATAGTGATGGATTCCGGATGGCATTCCAAGTTCTGTTCGGTTTTGATCGGAGCACCAGTTTTGGTCTGATCACAGTTTGGTGAGGGTGGAGGTGGTTTACCCTGTGGATTCCCTTGGTTGTTTTTGGATTGGTTTATCCATGAGATCCCACATTCATGCTTGGAATATGGCATGGGGGTGACTGGTTGAATGAAATAGTTGGTTCAACCATGTCTATGCTTGAGCGGTACGTGGAAGTCCCGAACCTGGTCGGATTTTCCTATGGTTAATGAAAGCTAAATTATCTTGTTTTTGCAATTTCTTATATGTGAATTTAAAGGTTGTTATATATTTGTTGTTTATATGGATTTACGCTGGTTATAAGCATGGTTAATTGACTCGTTCATTTCATGGTTATCTCATGTATTTACTTGTAATTTTTAAAGTGATGGATGCAAGACCTAATTGATGTTATAATAGTTCAATGGAGAATGTGGTGATCCTTCTTGTCATGTTTCATAAGATTTTTCAGTCATTCATGCTTTGTGTTGTATCCTAGACCTATAGGTTGCATTGATGACAAGTGTTTGAAAAAATGTTAGTCAAGGTTGGAGATGGTCAAGCCTAGTCGTAAGGTTGATTTTTGGTTTAGTAGTCTTTTCATCATGTCTTTGCTGGATTCTAAAAGTTATAACAATTTCCAGGTAGTGGCCAAAATTTTGGGCTAGAAAAGTGTTGGCGTAGGTCTATTGGGAAAAGTCCCTAGACGTTGTCTTTTATGCATGTGAAAGTGTCCAGAGCTCCTTGGACGTTGTCATGCCCATAGCATGAGAGCATCTAGATGTAAAGAGGTATAAAAGGTGAGTGGGACCCAGTGGCAACATGCCTGAGTGGCTAAGATGTCTCGTGGGGGTGTTGTTTTTGGTGTGGAAGGTATGGTTGATGTGTTACATCGATTCCATTTCCCTAAAGTCACAAGGGAGGTTTAATCCCATCATAGTGACCTCCCTCATCAGATGGTTACCCCGGTTGACTGGTTACTTGGTTATATGTGGGAGGAGGGTGGTTACACATGAATAATTTTTATGGCTATAATTAGGGTCAAGTAATATACAGTTGGAAGTAATATACATCATGCCAAGGGAATTGGAGTAGAAGTATCCTCCTTCATTTGTTGAAGAGGACATGAAGAAAATTTAGAATAATTCACTGGATCAAATGGAAATTGTGGAGGATGGACAACAAGCTCAAATATCCAAAGAAGAGCCAACAAATGACATCGATGCAAGCACTGGAATTGGTTCAGTTACTCCAGGGAGCGAAATGAAAAGTGGAATAGTAGCTCTCTAAGGACGGTGCTATGCAAGATCTGTCCTGTTGGAAGGTCAACAAATTTCTAGATAGGATAGTTCACAGATACCAACACTAACCATTTTTTGGTCTATATTATAGGCACATGGTTTTATCATGATTTTTTAGACAATATCATAGATTTATGTTTTTACTGAACAAATTGTCTTTTAAAATAGTGGCTAGTTTTATATGATGTAATTAAATGGCCTAGTTTTTTGTACCGCCTAGTGAGCTAATAGAGACAATTGTTTATGGTCTTTTTGGTCATGATGGAAACTGAAAAGGGGACTCATGGGCTCGATAAAAAATCCTGAAGGAAATCTATTTTTATCTATATTTGTGTTTTTAATCATGTTAACATATAGTGAAACAATGGGCATGTACAATATAAATTTTTATACCTCAATAAAAAGTTATGATTTTTCTACCCCAGAAAAACTATAGACTACTCTTTGAAATAGACTAGAAATTAAGTTTATGCTCTCACGTAAGCTTCCTTCTTTTAAAAATATTTTGTTAGGTTAGTTTTCTAAATTTTTAACTAAAACTATTTTATACTCTATCCTTAAAATGGAATAAAAATAATATAATATAATTTGTTCCTCTTGGCCCTGGCTGGTTCAAGCCCCACACCATGGTTGTTTGGCCTAGGCCTCATTTGGCTCCACACTCCCCATATTCCTTTGCCACAACACACATGTTATAACACATATTTCATTAAATTTGGAAGTATTCTATTACAAGGCCTTCAACAACATTCATTCGTTTGTAAATCGCCATATTAACTTAATTCAACATAAAAATAATTTAGTAATTTCAAACCAAATAGAGATCATGAATAGGTCAAACATGAGTTGTTATGTACAAAAGTATCAATACACAATAAGGATGTGAAATCAAACTCTTAGAAGCAATTGATTCAAGCTAATTCTTATTAGTATGTCTAACATCCAATAAAGATATTATAGTTATGGATAACGAACTAGATTCCTCGATGTTTGAATTTTGTGTCTGACAACTCTAAACCCCTTTCCCACAACCTATGGAGGACTTTTTGATTGAATTATGTTGATGTGAGGGTCTTAGTGTAAATGGAAAGGATGTGCGTCCCTTGCATTGCATTGAAGCTAGTCTACTAAAAACTTAGTAAAATGTTTTTGAGTTCAATTTCCTACAGTCCCTTTGTGCCTTTATGAAGCACTAATGAGGGGGTGATCATTCGTCTTCATAGCATCCAGGCATACATTATAAAAGTTATGCATTGTTGATCTAGGTATTTCAAGAAGGTTAGGCACCATTGATCTTTCTCCACTCAAATCCAAGTACATTAAATGAGAGTTCTTAAATGGGTATTCGAGTCATTCCATTGTGATGGACAATGTCACAAATTGAAGTAAGCAAGAATTAGCAGTCTTCTTGTAAGTAGTGGAGGCAAGAGTTTTCAAAGATTAGTATAGTTGATGGTAGTGTGGATATTTATCTCTCCTTGTCAACATTGTGGAAACCAATAATAGTCTCGATGTAATAATACCAACCAATGGTATGGAAAACCATGATGAATCATTACTTTCACTAAGAGGAGAAATGATAAGAATTTTTAATGAGGAAGAAATAATTGTGAAACATAACTCATGGATTTTAGTTGAAATTTATATAAGTCCACGTGTTCTTTAATTATTAAATACTTAATCTAAATACGAATATATTATCATTAAGATATTGATTTTACATATTAAATATGTATTAAAAGGCATTCATCTATGAACTTGATTTTTCATGTAGTTTGAATAAACCACTTAAACCTCATTATCAATTAATTCTAATTAGTTTTGTAAAACATATATCTTTACTTACGTTAAGAGCTTTTTATCAAAAATAAATTACATTTATAAACTTATATCAATACATATAATTAAATGGAAATGAATAAATAGCTTCTAAGTCTTGTTGGATTCTATGATATTATTTTAAGTACAAATAATTTATTTTAGAATTGAAATTTACAAAATGTTAATCTTGATGGGAAAATCATGTCAAAAGGTGCAAAACTTTTGAAGACATCCATTTGTGGCCCATCTCTTGAATGAGCTTAAATAGTCTACTTAATGCTCATTGTAAATTCACTAATCCATGTTTTATTTGAAAATGCATTTTGTTTACATGGATTTTTATTCTAGCAATAGCAATGTCACATTTATACATTCATATTAAACCACATGATAGTTAAATAAAAATCAATTAATGGTTTCTTGACTTATTGACTTATATGGCATGATTTCATATAGAAATAATTGATTTAAGAATGCACAGTTAGAAAAGGTTGTTGATTCAAAATAAATTAAACGAGTTAGAACTCATCAACAATTGATTTTAAATTATTAATTTTCTAAAAAATATATTTTTACTTACATTAAGAACTTGATTTCAAAAATTAACTTCATTTATACATACATACATACATACTAAGTATAATTTAATACAAACTTGTCTTGTTGGCTTCTATGAGATTATTTCAATTACAAATAATTTATTTAAAAATTGAAATTTACCAAATGTTAATAGGGGTGGGAAGATCAAATGTCGTACATTGCATAAAGTTTAAATTCATTTATTTATAACTCGTATACTGAATGAACTTGAACGATATACTTAACATTCATTACCAAATAATTATTCCATGTGTTGTTATGAAGAACATTTAATTTTACATGGAGTTTTATTTCAAAAAAAAAAATGTCACATTTATACACTTATATTAAACCTCATGATAGGAAAATAAAAGTCGATAAATGGATTTATATAGGTCACTTAGAACTCATTATCAGTTACTTATAATTTGTTTTGTAAAATATATATTTATTTACTTACATTAAGAGCTACATTTCAAAAATGCATTACATTTATAAACTTCTATCAATGCATATAACCAAATAGAATTCTTCAAGTCATATTGGTTTATATGAAATTATTTAAATAAAAAATAAACTATTTAGGAATTGAAAATGACAAAATGTTAATATGAATGAGAAAATCAATGTCTTATGGTGCAAAAAGTTTAAATACAACTATTTTTTACCCATCTCGTTAATGAGTATATATCATCCACTTATGACATTGTTAATTAATTATTCCATGTTTTATTAAGAAGATAATTTTTCTTTACATAGAGTTTTGTTTCAAAGAAATACAATATGACATTAATACACTCTTAATAAGTTAAGTGATAACGAAATACAAGTCAATAAATTGATTCCTTATTAAATTATGTGAGATGAGATGATTACATATACAAATAGTTGATTTAAGAATATATAAAAAAAGTTATGGATTAAAAATCGAATGCCCTACAATTTAACGAGTAGTATTCACCTATGAGCCATCACCCATTAGCATAAAGTGTCCACTTAATACTTATTATCAACAAATTATAAGACTTATTTTTGGAAGAAATGCATCATATTATACAAATATTATATATCACATTTATACAATAATATTAATGGACATAACTAAGTACAAGTCAATAATATAATTCTAGCTCAAATCATATGATTTCAGTTTATTTAAAATACAAATTTACAAAAAAATAACTTTTAAGTAATCAAATTAGCTGCCTTACAGTTCAAAGACATAATTCATCCATGATAGTGTCTAATAAAACCTTGATATTCCACTTAGCAATCATTATCATTAATTATATGTTTTTTTCAAGAAATGCAAAATTATATTACAGTAGATTTTTATTTCAAAAATTACAAATCACATTTACGCACTCATATTTATGCCTTATTGATTTTCAATATGATATCATTGCAGTTACAACCATTAATTGATTTAGGCATATAAATTTATGAAAATTATGGATTAATAAATCACATATCTTATGCTTCAAAAAGTTCAAATCATTCACTTATGACACATTTCCCATTGGCCTTAATAGTGAAAAATGCATTGTGAATAGTGAATAGTGCACATAACATTTTATCAAATATTATACTTTCTTTAGCAATAATTACACCTTCGTTTGCAAGGATTTCTATTTCAAAATTTATATTTCACATTTATATATTATGATTATTGATGCATATAAGTAAACATACATCATTAAAAATAAAATGCCTCGATGGTTCATGCAAGATAATTTAAATGACAAACAATTCAATTAAAAATGCACGCACACATCTTAGAAAAAATCGATACAACAAAGTCATTGCAAAAGAAATTATAAATAATAAGAAATATACATATTAATATAATTGGAAATTCCCATATATTTCAAAAAATATAAAATCATACAAATTGATTCAACAAAAACTATGTCCAAAATGTATCAAAAATTTGGAATGTACTTTTCAACAAATCTATAAAGGAAATTATCTCCATCCAATATAATGAATTACATGTTCTATTGAACATTTGAATGTACTAATGTTTTTCATTGATAACATGAAGTGTCTTAAGAAAGGGGAATAAAACTTGCATAAGCCAAGTATCTTGGTCTTTTCCTGTATAGGATTTTATCAACATGTGGTTTGATCGATATCTAATGAATTGAAAAGTATGATTTGTTGTATCTATTAACAATACATTTTATTCTTCATAATTATCTCCATATTGGGACCGCGCATCAGTCAACATTTTCTCATAAGATTGGCTTGTTCTCCTTGCATCCAATTTTGTTTGCAAATGACAATGAGACCTGTCCCGTGCAAATTTAAAGTCCTCTATATCAGTATTTGATTTTTCTAGTACTTTTCAGATGTACTTGTCAGTAACATTTAATGTCCATATTGCGACATCATAATTTTTTAAGCAACATTTTCATACTTGACTAAAAAGGCCTTAAAAAATAGGACCCATCACCAAACTGCCAATCTCGTTCTCTTTGAATATGAAAATTTAGTTCAACTTTGGCATATGATTGGAAGAATACTCCTCCCATTTCAAATACCACCATCTTTTGACTTGTAGTAATTCTCATGTGCATCTACACTGCAACTACTTGTATGATATTAACACATCTCCACTTCAACACTTCATTGATTAAGGACATAAAAACCTACCAATTTAAAAATGATGTTAATATTTATTATGAATTATTTCCATTTGAACGCAAAGGGAATTTTACAATGAGTTAATAGTAATCACAAAATACAAATACAATGGCCCCATTAAAATGAACAAACTAATGATATGTTTACTTTATACATACAACATAATACCTTTATTTAATTTGTATGGAATAAAAGTATTCTAAGAACACATTGTCCCACCATTTAAATCATTGATTTTAATACTTATAATGATTTCTTTAATTGCAATTGAAAAATATAGCTACAATGGTCTAGTCAAAGTAAACAAATAAATTGTACATTAATTTCCACATACAATATAATACAATTTTTAAATTTCAAACCTAATTATTTATATGCTAAATTCTAGAGTCTCTACCTTAGTTTCTTTTGCTGCTTCTTTTAGTAAAAATTGTATGTTTATTGTTGGTGCTACCTACAACCTAATATAGTTTCACAACTTACATGGAGTAAAAAATGTTAAAAAAATACAATGGGCCATCCTTCACATTACTAATTTCTAAGAGTTATAATGATAACTTAAACCAAAATTGAAACAAATAAATTATATTTTAATTTCCACATACAATATAATACAATTTTCAAATTTCAAACCTAATTATTTATATGCTGATTTGTAGAGTCTCTACCTTAGTTTGTTTTGGTGCTTCTTTTAGTACAAATTGTATGTTTATTGTTGGTGCTACCTACAACCTAATATAGCTTTATGTTTATTGTTGGTGCTACCTACAACCTAATATAGTTTTTCAACTTACATGGATTAAAAAATGTTATAAAAATACAATGGGCCATCCTTCACATTAACAATTTCTAAGAGGTATAATGATAACTTAAACCAAAATTGAAACAAATAAATTATATATTATTTTCCACATACAATATAATACAATTTTTAAATTTCAAACCTAATTATTTATATGCTAATTTCTAGAGTCTCTACTTAAGTTTCTTTGGTGCTTCTTTAGACAAATTATATGTATTTTGTGCTACTACAACCTAATATAGTTCTTCAACTTACATGGATTAAAAAATGTTATAAAAATACAATGGGCCATCCTTCACATTACTAATTTCTAAGAGGCATAATGATAACTTAAACCAAACTTGAAACAAATAATTGTAATGATCTAATTCAAACAAATATACCAGTTATCCATTAATTTTTACATTTAATGTAATCCATTGTAAAAAATTCTATAGAATGGGAAATTTTGATATGAACACATTAAATGGCCATTCAAATCAATAGTTATTATCAACACAATATCTCACCATAAATAAGGAAAATAAAAGTATTTTGCTTTTAGTAATGAAAAACCAAATCAACAATTATTTTATTAGTGTTGTGAAATAAAAATAATAATTCGTGATGTCATACATATAATAACATGAAATAGACATCGGTCATATTAAGGTCCTTCTAAATGTAATTGAACATCTTTAAAAGTAGCTCGCACATCTATGGCCTTCTTGAGTTTATGCAACATTCTTCATAGCACATTAATAACCTAATTATCCTCTTGATTTGTTCCAATGACTGGAGGGGAAAGAATAACATTTTCTTTGGGATTACCTTTCACGCTCTCAAGTGAACAATCCATTGTAATAGTATTGGTTGCATCATATTGGGTATGCATTTCCCATACTTTTTTCAATGATTTAGTGTGTATAACTATGCTTGGATTGTCAATGACCTTATGTCCCTTTTGTGGTTTACAATCTTAAGAAGTCCACATAAACACAAGTTTATCTTGAATTTTTCTGAAACCAACTTTTTTAAAACTCTTGTCATGCTTTCTTTCAAAGCTGTCGTCCAAATTGCAATGTCAAGATATTCATTTTTGAAACACATTTCAATAAATGTTTTTACATGTGGATGAATCCAAAATAATATTTTCTCTATTGTGTAATCAACATCAGTTCCCATTTTCTAAATATGCCCTTTGTTTGTTGCTTCATCATTGATGCTATGATAAAAAAAAATGTCCTTTAGTTCAAAAATAACTAATTTATTTTCAGTTATTTTGGCTGCAACACAATGACAAATAATCTAGTCAAACCATTTTATTCATGTTATAAAAACTACTAAATAAATTGTTGAGACAATACACTTACGTTCAATGGTTTTTTCACTATTTATAGATGAAATAATAAGTTATTTTATCATCTTGATAAAACTTGGAGTAAACATATCAAACATTCAATCAACTGCCAATAATACTTCTTATTAAACATTCAATCAAATACCAATACAAAAAAAGACATTAGTAATAAACCTTTAAAAAGAAACACACCCACACACACCTTTAACATTATTTTGATTGTTAATTTTGTCCTTTCTATTAGTTATAATAAAAATGTACAACATTATGGTAGTTACAAGCATTAGAGTTCAAAGAATAATAAAATAAATAAGAAGACAAGTTATAATTATTTGCTATGACATTATCTTCATATTTGTAACTTTGCACCTCATCATCATCTTTGTTACCTTTATTTTTCTCTAAATTAAACATATAAAATATTTTGAATTGTGAAAATGAATAAAATCATTAAATAATAAGGAAAAAAAGTGGACAAATTATAAGTACCTGATATTATATTTTGTCCTTAATTAAAGCTTTGTTTCACATTCATTTGATCAATGTCTTTGTTCTCCTTTCTTGTCTCTATAATAAACATAAAAAAAATGTTATAAATTGTGACAATGAACAAAATCCATTAAACTATACAAAAAACGAATCATCTTTAATTTTCCATATAATATTTTGGTCTTGATTGTAGTTTTGTGGGACACTCCCTTAGTCACTATATTCATTCTCTTTATTTCCAACTATAATGATTCACGATAATAAAAATAATAATTTAGATTAAAAAAAAGAGTTACAATGATTAATACTCATTTCTATCCCCATCATTCCATAGTCATTGTTTTGATTAATTTCATTCTTCTCATAATTCCCTATAATAGACATCCAAAAATGTTATGAATATGGAAATTAAATAAATTCAAAAAGTAACAAGAGAAACAACCAAACAAATTATGTTCCTAGTATGATAACTTCTTCTCCTCATGTTTCCATTTCTAAACTTTTTTCAGCATCATAAGCACTATATTGATTTTTTTTTGCTTCCCACATTCATAATTCTTTGTTTTAGAATCTCGATCATTAGTCATTTTAGTAAACACTTTGACAATTAAAAATATAAACAAAATATTATCCAAAGTATTATAAGAGAAACAACAAAGAAACTGTAGTACCTAAATTTTCTAAGTAGTTAATAGATCCTGGATTTGATAGTTGAAAATATTTGTAATTATTCAACATGATTATCCTTTGTGGCTATGTTTTCACAACACATGCAATTATTCTTCCATATGTACAACAAGCCTTGATTAAATTTGTCCCTGCATAAAGAGTAATAACCACTTTTGCATCACTACATTGTTGGTGTTTTTCCAATAAGTCCATTAAAAAATCATAATCTAACTCATTTTCATCAAATGTGTCTGCAAATGTGTGAAAGTATTTTGAAGCTTCCAAAATTTTTAATTCTTAAGTATAAAAGTGTATAGTAAAAACTATATCATAACTATACCTGTTTTGAGACTTATATTCATATGCCACTAGTCATTTTATAGTTTAACTTGGAGTTCTTTATGGCAATTTCCAAAAACTTGCGTACATCATTACAAAACCAAAGTTCTATTAAGAGTAGTAAATTCATTAAACTCATTTTTTCCATAAGAAATCGAAAAAAAATCAATATTATATCCTTGTGGAATGGTTATTTTTTCAAAGCAAGTGTATCCAGAACAATAAGGTTAGTATGTAAAACTGCTTCCAACTAACATTGGAAAAGAGTGCAAAAGTGTTGAAAAAATATCAAAGCCCCCATAATGACAACCAAATTCAAAATTGTTGTCAACTCGTTGAACACTTGTTGATCCATTTATCATTATATCAAGGAATCCACATGCTTTCTGAGAAAGGGACTCTATCTTTGTATTATGTGTTCTTTTTACATAAGTAAACCCCTCACCATGTTCCAAAAGTTGGAAAATATAATATCGTTAATTTCATAATTCTCAAGAATGTTGAATGTGGTAAAAGTATTCTTATTAAGTTTCTCATCATGACTTTCACAATATGTAACCATTGCCTCCAATAATGTTCTATTGGTTTTCAATTTAGAACAATAATCTTTTAATTTTGTGGCATTTGTTGGATGATTAAGTGGAATAAAAAACCAAATGGTTTCATCCAATAGCTTATCTGCTACTGAAGAAATTTCTTCCATGGTTAATCCCCTATGGGCCGAAGAGTACATGTTGTCAAATAATGTAAACTATTTCTCTTGTAGTCTGAAAATTGGGTTGACTTATTGAACACTTTAATGTTCCTAGTTGGTAACAGTTAAAAGCAGGGTACCATTTATCCCAAATAGGTTGATCAATATATAAGAGAATTTTTTTATTACAAAAAAAATTATAATTGGACACTCGAAGGAGGTGCACAACATTTCATCATCGACCTGATAAAATAATAAATATAAGCTAATCAAAAACCATTTATTAGCATAAAGTCTAACCATTGTAACAAAGTATAAACTAATTATAAAATTTTCATACCATTTAAATATTTTGGTGTCATGCTTCTTGAAAATTCTTTTTCCTTGGATGCTTCCTTTGAATTATCATTAGCTTCATAGTCTATGGTTTCGAATTATTGAAGAAAGTATGAATTTATAAATACTATAACTAATCGCATCATTGTATTTGTAACAAAAATGAACAAGAACAATAACAAGTGTAGAACTCACAATAATAGCTAATCATGGTGTTGATTAGAAAAAGGGAACCCCCAAATAATTTATTATGTTCTTTTAATCGTGACTATAGGCAAGTCATCACCTACTAGCTTTCCTTCTAGCACGAGCATAAACACATTTCCAAAAAACATTACATTGTGAATAAATAAATAAAACTATAAAGACTACAACAACATCATATTTACAAAAAAATTATCTTTTATAGTCATGTATATTCTTAGCTTTCTTTAGAAAGCATAAAATCAAAACACAATGGAAGAACATTAACTATGGCAATTATTAGATTTTCTTCTAGATCTTCGTCTAGCACAAATAAAAAACACATAACAACATTGCGAGGTGAAAGAAATAGAGAATGTGATAGAATTACTTCTAGCAGAAACACAAGCATATTTCCAACACAAATGTTGCAAAGAAAAATAAATAGTTGTATCCTAGATTTATTTTTATCACAAACACATGGATATTTCCAATAAAAACATTGTATCGTGAAATAAATATAGCATATGCTAGAATTATTTTGAGCACGAACACATGCATATTTCCAAGAAAAACATTCCAAACCGAAAGAAATCTAGCACAAACTAGTTTTCCTTCTAGCACAAACACAACCACATTGTCATTAAAAATATTGCCAAGGCAATGGAAATGTAACACATGCTAGAGTCCCTTCTATCGCATAAAAGAAGATTGCCAACAAAAACATTGCATTGTAAAGTAAATGTAGTGCACGCTAAATTTCCTTCTATCACAAACACAAAAACATTGTCAATAAAAACATTACAATAATAATCTTTCTTGAGACATCTCCATGCTTATGTAATTTGACATTGCCTTTTAGAGACAATGAGGTTTTCGTCCATGCCTACATAAACTATTGTTACAATATAAAAAATGTAACCCTAAAATGATTAGAAGGCCCTTCATGTGGAATATGTGGCCTAAGAATGGGATACGGTACAAACATAAGCATGTTTTGCAACAACCACATTGCATTGTGAAAAAAAACATTATATGTTACCCTTTATCACAAACACAAGCACATTTCCAATAAAAACATTGCAAAGTGAAATAAATATATCGTAAGTTAGATTTCATTTTAGCATAAAAACAAACACATAACAACTTTGTACAGTGAAATAAATCTAGAATGTGCTAGAATTAGTTTTAGCAAAAATACAAACATGTTTCCAACGACAATATTGCAAAGAAAATTAAATGTAGGACATGCTAGATTTATTTCTAATACAAGCACAAGCACATTGCCAGTAAAACATTAGAAAGGGACATAAATTTAAGCATTCCACACTTCCTTCTGGAGGACAAAAAAAAAGAAAAACTCATATCAGCATTGGTAGGTGAAAATAATCTAACATGTGCTAGATTTTCTTCTAGCACAAACACAAATATGTTGTGAACAACATCATTACAACAAGGTAAAGGAAAATCTAACGCATGTTATATTTCTTTCTATAACAAACCTAAGTAAATAACATTATTATATGGCTAAATAAACCTAATAACTGTTGGATTTACTTCTAGCACAAACATGAACATATTACCAATAACATATTTGTAAGGCAAAAAGAATCTAGTACCCACAACATTTTCTTCTAGAAAAAACAAAAACACAATGCGAATAATAACATTGTAAGATGAAAGAAATCTAATGTGTGCTATATTTCATTCTATCATAAACACAAGAACGTAGAAACATTGCAAGGTCTCATAAATCTACTATGTGCTAGATTTACTTCTATCACAAACACAAGCATATTGTCAACAACAACATTGCAATAAAAAAAAGAGATCTAGCGCAAGCTAAATTTCCTTCTAGCATAGACAAAAACATATTACAAAATAAAAATATGCAAGACAACATTTGATTTCCTTTTAGCACAAATGACTATATTGTCAAAGATAATATTTCATTGTGAAAAAAAATATAACACGTACTAGATTTCCTTCTAGTGCAAATTCACGAACATATTGCCAACAACAACATTACTAGACAAAACAAATCTAACACATGTTAGATTTCCTCCTATCAAAAACACAAGCACCTTGCAAATAAAAACATTACAAGGTGAAAGAAATATAATGCATACTATATTTCCTTCTAATGCAAACATAATCACATAACAACATTGTAGGGTGAGAGGTGAGCGAGAATGGAGCTAGGGTTTACTCTCCGTGCAAACAGATCTCACGTTTTGACAGCCACTTTTGGCTGCTTGGCGAGACCGAAGAATAGACATGAAGACCCCTGTGCAAGGAAGAAAGGACTAGGCCGGGCATGTGCAGCCACTCCTCTCGACTTACCTAGCAAGCTCCCTATAGACTACCCCCCGAGGTCATCCTCATGCAACAGCTCATTATCCCAGATGATTCTGGCTCCCCAACGACTATGGCAGACATCAATAACTGGGCAGCTTCAAACACAAGAGATGAATTTTGATGGAGTTTTTCTTTTTGATTACACTGACAGACAAGCTTGACCTTCTCTTACCCGAGGCTGACTACAAGGGGTTCTGCAGTAGCCACAGGGTGAATTTAGTGCTCCTTTCACCCTCCAAAAGATTAACGCCCCTAGGTTCTCTACAGCGGCAAGGGGACTGAACCATTGCGAGCTCCCCAAGAAGCTACAAGACAACCTTTATTGGGATGAAGGTTTTTTGGCATACCCCTGCTCGGTTAGGCCCAAGACACTCTGTTCGGTCCAACACTTGGCGAAGATCGACCCTCACCATCCTGCACGAATAGTCTCTATCTTTAAAGGTGAACTTGCCTCCTCGCACCCAAAGGATCAGTCGGGACCTGTGAACGAGGTAAACCCATTCTGTTTTCAAATTTTTTTCAAATCTCCAGATGGGGTTTCAGGCATACTTTGGGTCAAAAACACAGACGCAGTTCTAGATCCGAAACAATGCATCATGTCGAAATTCAGATACCCTGGCCATTCACAAAGCTTGATTTTTTATGGAAAATTACTATAAGACCAACAACCCTTGTCGTTGTATCATATTCATGTTTATTCCACCATCATTCTAAACCTGAGAATGCATGGAGAGGGTTGCATCCAAGAGTAGAACAGGGCTGGGAGGCAGCACACAGTTAGATTCAGGATCAAAACAGAAGCAAGCACATGAGGGTCTATCATTCAAGAACATTCTACGGGGGAAAAAGAAAGCCCCTGAACCATCCAAATAGGCAGGAAACACTCCAAACCCTTATATAGTGAAGAAGCTGAATTACAACCCAGAATTAATTATTGATTTGCCAGAATCTGATGAGCAATGTGCCTCCCTTGAATCTCTAGCAATTATTTGTTGATTTAACTGTTTTTGGCCGAAACCAGTAGAGCTTTTCCATTGGATTTTAACAAACTAGTCATTAGAATGCGACATCCACCTCTGCTCCAAAGGATTCTTTGTTGTAAAATTCCCATCCCCTAAAGCTAGAGACAAGATTCTACAGGAAGGACCATGGTTTTGGGGTTCAAGCAGCCTGTTTACCACTCCTTGGTTCCCCGACTTCGACGCAAACACCATGTTCATCTCCAAAATGCCAGTCTGGGTTTGAATGCACAACCTTCCCCTTCATTTCTAGGAGGACAAAGTTCTGGCTGGTATTGGCAATAGCCTTGGACAGTTCATAAAAAAAGGACTCCCAAATAAAAGAGGAAACGATTTTCACCTACGCACGCATATGCATAGAGGTAGACCTCAACAAAGGAATTTCGGACAACATCGGATTAATTCACAATAATCGAATTTGGACACAGAACTTGGATTATGAGAACACAACTTTTAGATGCGGGAATTGTAGACAAACAGGGAATTTACACAACATGTGTCCAGAAGCCAAAAAGGACACTAGAAGGAAAAAGAATCTCGGGAAAAAAACCCAAAGGTTGGCAATACCCCCCACCTAAAACTGAAGAGGAGGAGGATGAAGCTCTGGATGAACCATACCCACAAGAGGAAAGTCAGAATCCAATGGAACCTGATACACAAGGGGGATCTCCACAAGGCTAATCAGATGCCAAGAACCATAGGGTGCAGGCCGACTTGATACCTGACAAGGGGGTCATCAATGGGAATAAGAGCAACCACACATTAGATAACTCAGACTCTGACAAGGACGTCGCCACATTGGAGGCAAGAAACCATCTTGCTCTTGTCCCTTCGACGCCATCCCAAGGGGAATGGCGCGGGGTAGAGAAAAAGAGGGGGAAAAAAGCTTAACTTCCCCCACCATGTATTTTTATCTTGTTTCATCTACTTATCTCTTGCCTATCATTTGGTCTCTGACTTGATGATGCAGTTTCTAGACAGTAGAACATGTAATTTTGTTATTTATTAATCAAAATTATGCTCTTTGTTTCTAGAAAAAAACATTGTAGTGTGAGAAAAAAATCCAATATATTTACTTCTAAAACAAACATATAAATATTTACAATGACAACATTGCAGGACAAAACATATCTAGCACAAGCTAGGCTTCATTTTCAACCAAACAAAAACATATTAGCAATAACAACATTGCAAGGTAAAAAAAATCTAACATGTGTTAGATTTCCTTTTAGCACAAATGCAAGCACATAACAACATTGTAGAGTGAGAAATCTAACATGTGTTAGATTTATGTCTACAACAAATACAAGCACATTGCTAACAACAACATTGTAGAGTATAAAAAATCTAGCCTATGCTAATTTTTCTTCCAACACAAACATAAGCACATTTCAATTTGATAGAAATCTAACACATGCTATATTTTATTCTAGCACAAACACAAGCACATAAAAACATTGTAGGACTAAAGAAGTCTAGTGCATGCTCGATTCATTCTATCACAAACACAAGTAGCTTGCAAGCAAAAGGAAACAAAACACATGCTAAATTCATTCTAGCACATGCAACCATATTTCCAACAGTAACATTTCATTGTAAAATAAATCTAGTGCATGCAAGATTTCATTCTACCCCAAAGATTAGCACATTACCAATAACAACATTGCTAGGTGAAATAAATCTAATGTGTTTTAGATTTCCTTCTTGTATAAACACAAGGAGACAAAAACATTGTAACATGAAAGAATTATAGCACATGATAGATTTACTTCTAATACAACCACAACCATGTTGACAACAACACCATTACAGGGCAAGGAAATCTAGTGCATGCTACATTTCTTTCTAACACACAAAAGCACATCACAGGATGAAACAAATCTCTTTTGCTAGATTTCCTTCTAGCACAAACAAAGGAACATAACAACATTGTCCCTAGGGTTAAAGAAATATAACACACACTAAATTTAGTTCTAGCACAAAATGAAGTATATTGTCAATAACAACATTGCAATAAAGAAATCTAACATGTGCTAAATTTCCTTCTAACACAATCACATGTAAAATTCTAATAACAATGCAAGGTCAAAGAATTCTATCATGTTTCGTTCTAGCACAAACAACCAAATTTCAAACCACAACATTGCATTTTGAAAGAAACATTGTGTGTGCTAAATTTCCTTATAGCTCAAACACAAGCACATAAAAACAACGTAAATTGAAAGAAATCTAACATGTGTTATATTTAATTTTAGCAGAAATACAAGTATATTGCCAACAACAACATTATCAAGCAAAGGAAATCTAACACATGCTAGATTTAACTCAATAATAAACTCAAGTGTATTCCTAATAACAACATTGTAAGATGAAACAAATCTAACAAGTGTTAGATTTCCTTTAGCACAAATAATAACATAACAACATTATAGCTTCAAACATATCTAGTGCTTGTTAGACTACTTCTAACATAACCACGAGCATGGTTCCAACAACACTGCAGGGAAAAACAAATCTAGAATGTGCTATATTTTCTTCTAGCACAACCACAAGCACATAACAAAATTGTAGGACTAAATAATTTCAACACATGTTTGATTTACTTTTGGTACAACCACAATTATATTGCCAACAACAACATTCCAAGCTAAAATAAATTTAATACACAATAGATTTTCTTCTATCGCAAATATAATCATCTTAGCAATAAAACCATTGCAAGGTACAATAAATCTAACATGTGTTAGATTTCCTTCTAGCACAAATACAAGAGCATAACAACATTGCATGCTAAAAGAATTCTAGCACATGATGGATGACAAATATTATTTTTTCCTCCAAAAACTTATTGAGTTTCATTTTCATTTGTTATTATATTGTTGAATACCTATATAAGAATGTTTGCTGAATAGGATCATATAATTATTGAATTATATCACATCCTGAATGATTTTAGTGTCATGGATCCTTGAACCAGTGTAATTCTAAGAGAAAAAAATATCTATATTCCTTGAGGAAATAAAATATGTAGCCCTCTCAATAGGCATGTATCTAATACCTAGATTAATATTTGTGGGTATTATTTGTTACAGATACTCATTACCTGATATTGCATTGCGTAGGTATTGGATTTATAGTTTGTTTCGCCCTTGAACTTATCTTCCGAGTCATGATACTTGTCCTTTCGAACCACATATCTAAGAAATAAGTTCTCACTCTTTAGTTTTGCATCTAGAGACAATGTATTAATTTGATCGCAATGTCAATTTTCATCAATGGTGATCCCCTAAAAGTATCTCCCTATGTGAGGAATTCTAAAATAGGGGCATCATTATCAAAAAATATATAGTTTATAATATTGTTTGGTATAAAAGGCCTAAAAAAAATTTCATTAGAAAACATATCCATAGAAAATTTTCCCACTGGTATAAATATAGGAGTTGTGTTTGAAAGTAAATTTGCATTTGCATTTTGACTTCAATGTACATAATTAATATTGAATGTATCAAAATTAGAAATAATAATCTATGCCTCATCTATATAATTCTTAATGTGATTAAAATACAGTGAATTGAATTTCCTAAATGTTTGATAACTATTTGTAAATCCC
>APFE031149815.1:0-31874 GCA_000404065.3 Pinus taeda
CCATTTGTTGAACCATTCTGTTCATCCTTTCAACTACTCCATTTTGCTGAGGAGTCCTGGCTATAGAGAATTCTCTTCTTATTCCATGTTCTTCACAAAAATCGAAAAATTCATTTGAGGTGAACTCCCCACCTCTATCAAACCTGAGGCATTTAATTTTGTGATCTAATTCATTTTCAACCAAAGCTTTGAAGGATTTGAATTTTTCGAAGGCTTCATCTTTGTGCTTCATCAGTCCTATCCAAACCATCCTTGAATAGTCGTCAATGAATAATATAAAGTATTCCTCTCCCCGAGGAGACCTTTTCCTAGATGGACCACATACATCGGTATGGACAGGCTCAAGTGGCCTGCTAGCTGATCCTTCCTTCTCAGGGAAGTTAGTTCTGGTTTGCTTACCAAACTGACATGATTTTCATATTGTATTATCTGGAATTCTGATGTCTGGCAGACCACGAACTGCCTGGTATTTGCATGCTTTCCTTATCTGTGAGAAGCTTATATGCCCCAACCTCTGGTGCCATAGCTAGTGTTCATCATTCTTGCTCAGATAGCATTGTTTTTTTCCTTCTTTGAATATGTATAAATTATTTGGATTTCTTATGCCTTTGATCATTTTTTCTCCTGTATCAAGATCATGAACACTACATCCATTTGATCGAAATATTACCTTTGTTCCTTGATTGCACATTTGACTGACACTCAATAGATTATGCTTTAAGCCATCAACATACATAACATTTCATGCTTTGACCTTTTCTTTTAAAAGAACAAAACCTTTACCTTTTATGAGTGTAGGGATGTCATTTCCAAATGATAACTTCTTCTCCTTCTCCAAGGCACTATATGACTGAAGTTTTTCTTTATCACCTGCCATATGTTTTGAACATCCACTTTCGATGTACCATTTCCTGCCCTTCTGCATATAAGCCTATACCACATCTTTCTAGTTGTGGTTCCTTCATTCTCCATGTTTTGATATTTGAGGCTTGCTCCTTCTGAGTTGCCTGTCAAAACCTACTCCTGCATTCAGAGTCTTCATGACCAAAATTATTACAAATAGAACATTCTATTTCATTTTCAAGAGCATAAAAGTTATTGTAGGTCCTTTTCATGATCCCAATCATACTCCTCTATTTTTGAGTTTCTCTAGTCATGATAGTTTTGTAGATAACACACTGAGCTACTTTGTGTCCAAAGCTGTGACAAGAGAAACATTGGCCATTGAAGAAATTCCTACAATTATCAACCCCGCGGATCGAACGATTGTAGTTTTCATTGACATTCATTCTTGAGGAAAATTGAGAATGATTTACCAGTAGTCTGTTGTAGCTTCTGTTTATCCTTGAAGTAGATTTCCCCTGATTTACTTGGTGATCTTTGTACATTCTTGAAGAAAAATGTCCCTGATTTACCTGGTGAGCAGCATTGTGCCTTTGCTGTTGATTGTGAATTTGTTCACTTCTCCTTGCTGCATCAATATAACTTTTGGAGGTGGATGGATTCTGTGCTTGACATGCTTCTTCATTATATCCCA
Organism: Pinus taeda; assembly: GCA_000404065.3. Taxonomy (NCBI): domain Eukaryota; kingdom Viridiplantae; phylum Streptophyta; class Pinopsida; order Pinales; family Pinaceae; genus Pinus; species Pinus taeda. Next base: position 1,538 of record APFE031149815.1, read on the forward strand.
GACCTATCTTGAATAGTGGAGAACGTTGTACTTTGATAATCTCATCTAACGTTTCAAATCCTTTAACAAATCTAAGATTAAGAGCTTTAATTTTCTCAATCTCTTTTCTAAGTCCCACTATTTCACATTCTAACTTTTCATGATGTTTTTCACTTTCAGCCAATTGGAATTACAGAGTATCAATAATCATATTTTTCTCTTGTAAACAAATTTTGAGTTTAGAAATCTCTTCATAAAGACCTTCTTCATCTATAGCATCCAAGAAATCATCATCTTCAAAAGCCATTAAAAGTATATAATTATTACCTTGTTCATCTTCATCAGTATTTGAAAATCCATCACTGTCTTCATGAGTGTAATAGCTTTTCGTATTTACATTTTGTTTCTTGTTCCATCTAACAGGTTCCTTACCTTTATGAGGACACTTGGCAGCATAGTGACCGACTCTTCCACAAGAAAAACATTTGAAAGGTAACTTACCTCTAAATCTTCCAGCACCCCATTGAAGGTTCTTGAAAAAATTTGATTCTTCCTCTTCTTCTGACATATGTCCTGAGTCATAAGAATCTCCTTTTCCTGAGGCCTTGAATGCGGCTTCTCTTCTATCTGATGGTCCCCCTTTCCTCATTTCATAAGCGGTTAGAATTCCATGTAGTTGCGACATGGTAATTTTCTATAGATTCTCCTTTTCTTCTATTAAAGAAACTTTTAATTCAAACTTAGAAGACAAATATCTTAGAACCTTTTCAACCACAATAGCCTCTTTTATTTCTTCACCCAAATTTTTCATACAATTAACAATCTCATCTATGCTTAGGAAATAGTTAGCCACACTTTCATCATTGTACATTCTGAGATTTTCATATTGAATTCTGAGGGTTTGAAGTTTTTCTCTTTTTAACTATTCATCTCCTTCATAGCTCAGAACGATCTTGTCCCATATTTCTTTTATGGTTTTATACTGCATAACCTTGACGAATTTTGATTGAGATAGATATCCTAATAGAGTATTGACAGCCTTTGCATTAGTTTGAAACTGCTTCTTCTTAGCTGGATCTGTAGGAGTTGCTGATGGAAAAGTGTACCCTGTATCTATGATATCCCAGACTTCTATACCAAGAGATTGAAGATAGGCTGTAACTCTTACCTTCCAATAGACGAAGTTGGTCGCATCAAAAATTGGTGGCCTGATTGATGCTTCTCTCTTGTAGTTGCTCATGATGATAGATCTTCCTTCAAGCGATCAAGCTTCTTCTGAAGGACCCGCTCTAATACCAATTGTTGGAAATAATACTGAGAGGGGGGGTGAATCAGTATTATCTAGTCAATTATTTTCCTTTTCAAACCCAAAACATATACGCTACTTTAGTTAGAGAAAACCGTGTATATATGCAACTACTGATAAGGAAACCCGCGTATACCATACATAATTATAATTTAAAATATTCTACAGATGTTGAACATTAATCTGTGAATCAGGATCATATAAATAGTAACCAGGAACAGAAAAATAGAGAAGAATACAATCACACACAAGAACACAAGATATAAGGTGGAAACCCAATGTGGGTGAAAACCACCTGCTGCAATATGTCTCTATCTTTTCAATTAGAAATTTCTTTTTACAATGATTCTGTACTAGTGCAGTCCTTTACCAATACGCAGGCTACTACCTACAGAGAGCTACAACCCTCTCTCGTTTTCCAGCTTCTCCTGGAAGGGAGATACAACCCCCTTAGTTCTTGTACTAGTTGAGATACGAGTACACAGGCTACTACCTGCAAAAGACTACAACCTTCTCTTCCTTCTAGGGACCACGTTTCATAAATTTTCAAACTGGATCCACAAATAACATCAATCAAACATCAAGAATTTCTGCATCAACCAATCACCTTTTCACCAATAAAAACTGAATCAAAATAAACATTTCTCTGACAACTATACCCAGATCATAATAACACTAATCACACCCCACTTCTGAACCCAGAACACTGTAACAATAAACAGAAGCAGCTAGAACATAAATCAAGAGTTGTACGCTACTTCACTGAACCTGCATATAGATCTATAAATTCATTCTTTCAAACATTCAGATATTAGTTAACCCAAATTATTAGATTTATAGATCAAGCATGCACCACATATCACAGATCAAAATCATATAGAGATACCACTATTCCAGCCTTAAGATTTTGACCCATCAATAGAACTTATCCTTCTCCTTGCGCTCAGGTTCCTTCTTCATTCAGATCCAGATCTGCACCATAACCTAATCACAGTATTCCAGATCTAGCACTTTATCAGATGTTCAATGATTCAGAAGATGCCTTGCCAAATGATGTCCTTCCTCTTTTATAGCCTTAGGCCTTTCACAATACCACGGACCAAAAACCATAACAATTCAATACCATGGACCCAATACTTGGGATCAACACTTATGATGAGATACCATGGCCCAAAACCATAGGTTCAAATACCAAGGACTAAATACCACGGACCAAAACCATAGGATCAAAAACTGTCAGACTAATACCATGAACCAACCATAAGATTTCCAATGTGCGTGAGCTTTTCTCTGCATGAAAGTGCGTGAAATTTTCTCTGCATGAAAGTGCATGAACTTTTCTCTGCATGAAGTGCATGAACTTTCTCTGCATGAAAGTGCGTGAACTTTGCTGCACTATAATTTATCATCTGAGATGAGTGGGTTGCCATCAAGTACAACATATGTATCATAATGCCAACAACCTGGTGGTTTATCCCTAGTGGTTCCGATGACCAACCCCCTAGCGGTTTGTTGTTCACATGACCTGTTGCCTTTTTGCTGACGATTCCACCGTGGCTAACCTCCTAACTATTGGCTCTCTAACCCTAACACTAACCCAATGGTCTATCATCATCGTTCACATGCCAACGTGTCCGATGAAGTTTCCAATTCTGCTGCGATCAAGGCCTGACTGATGGCTAAACTCGGAAGGTCTAACAATTCTCGATCACATGTTTCCTACACGGTTAGGCTGCCCGTGGGGTCAACTGGCCGTGTATTGTTTTATTTGTAATTTTTAGCAATGTAATTAGGCCAAGAGTTAATGAAGTTTAGAACTTAGGCTTAGGGTTAAGTTTGATTTTGTTTTAACAATGCGATGGTTAGGACTTAGGTCTTTATGGTTTTAACATAGGTTTTTTAAATACATATTGCAATGTATTGCAGATGGTTAGGGTTACAACATAGGTGATAGATTTGATAGTGAATTTGGTAGATTAGGGTTAGGGTTTACATTTTGTTTCTGAAAACCCATGTACAACATATTGTCACATGTGATGAAACCAAATACATATCGACACTAGCTACCTTTGCGACGACAACCTCGATGACACATCAAACCTCTACAATGGATGATACAACCCACGTCGACACAAAATCCTATGAAGGCAAATGACAAAACACATGTCGTCGACCAAATCCTAGCAGAATTGTCAATAAACACAAGTTGACAGCCAGGTACAAACCCATATCAACTGAATGTCATGAAAACCATATTTCTTGAACAACTTGATCCATAACCAACATTGTCGAAGCTGACGAGACCGAACTGAATTGACGATGACTCTGAACACTGACGAAGACACTTTAACACCTGTGCAACGATCTAACGAGATCCTCCTGGATCAATCCTCTACACTTGAAAGATTTTGGACCACAAAAGTTTGACTAAACAAATAGTCGATGAGGATAGAACTCCCTCTCTTTCCACCTTGACCTGATGGTGTACCAATACATTTGATCAATCACCTGCAAATGATGACCCTGATGATGCTGACTATGGCAATTTTTTTATTCAGTGACCTATTGATCCATCTGTAGTATGAACAACTTGCGACGATGGGAAAACAACTTGCTATGAACATGGAAATTGATTTCTTTCCATGAAGAACCATGAGTTAGTGATTCATTATCTTTGAAAACAGTCTCTACTAGATGTTGTTTAATACCATCAACAATTATAAACAATATATTTTGCTAAATGAGAGAGACAATCAAAGATACTTTGGACATCAAACCAACTACTTTATTTAACATACTTTCCTGCTTCCTAATTACTAAGCGAACTTGCTGCAATGAACCCATCAAGCTGTAAGGTGAAGTCTGCTGCAACTTAGTTTGTCTTTAAAAGTATTGATTTAGCTGTTGATTTGTTTGAATCACTTTTCCTTCATTTAAATGATGTTTCCATTGATTAACACTTTCCTCTGATGCATAAGTTCCCATTAGACACTTTGACACTGCTTTAGAAAAGGCTTTGATATGAAAACAAATAGATTTCCTCTCCACTTGAAAAGTGGTTTCCAAACTGTTTGAAACATGACATGGCGACACAATACAAGAGAAATTGGACACTGACTTTCCCTAATACTGACATGTATCCTTGCAACTATTAAGTTCCAAACTTAAACTGAATTGATTCATTCTAACATTAGGAAGAGGAGTTTTAGGCATACACTATAATTCATGTTGTAATCCCTGCTTAAGAATAAGATATTTGGTTTTACATAGAACTAGAATAGTTTCTATATCTTTAATAAAACCATCTTTAAGCTGAGTCTCATAACTTAAAAAACCATCATGTCGATTGTTATGTTTTCCTTTCATACACATGATTACAAATCTCTTGTTGAACTTATTAATCACTTCATCTGATTAACATTAACTGAATTCAAGTGATTTTTGCTTTGATGTGCCCTGACAATAAATTCAACCTCACCTTTCTTGAGATGATATTTATGTTCTCTCCTATAAAATACTGCATCATGATCATAAAGATAAGGATTTCCTAATACAACTCCACATATGTCTACTGGAACCACATCTAATTCCACTCCATCAATGTAATTAGCTGTTATGGAAAATCTTAATTGACAATGTTTGGTGACTTTTATCTGAGTTGATTTATTTAGCCATCCTAATGGGTAAGGTCTTGGATGATTTCGTGTTTCCAAACCCAACCTTTTAACTAAATATTCAGAGATTAAATTTACTTGTGATCCATTGTCAAACATTGTATCTATCTTTATATGCTTAGAATTTATCCTTATGTTAAACAATTCAACTCTTTTATCCTCATTTGAAGGATTTATGTTTGAACAAGATGCAATAGTTTTCAAACTTGAACTAGTGTCAGAAGTCTTACTTGACTTAACCATGGCGGTTATCCTCCTTTCATCACCTAAATCTGAACCTAGATCTTGTTGGACTACTGCAATTGCCTTCTTTTCATCCTTCTCCTTAAGGAACTTTTTGGGATTAAGTTCTAAATGAAGTTTCCAACACTTAGATTCATCATGAACAATTCTCTAGCAATGAGAACAAGTAGGTCTTTCCTTATGAGCCATTGCTGATTTCTTTCCCTTCAAGTTGTTCTTCCCCTTACTATCATTGGAATCTTTGACTTTCGACTCTTTGGATGAGAGTGATGAAAAATTGAACGGTCTGCCACATGATTCAATATGTATGGCTTGAACACATGCTTCATCAAAACCATCAGGATTAAACATCAATAATGTATGTTGCAAATATGAATTTAAATTGTTGATGTATTTTAACAAAGTTTCACGTGTATCCAATGAAATTCCAAGCACCAATGCTTTCTTTCTGAACTCCTGAGTAAACTCCTAAGTAAACTCCTGAACACTCTTCCATTTACCTTGCCTCGGATGCTACCAATCAATAACATCTTTCTGCATGTATCCTAAAGGATAGAATTGTTTCCTAAGAGATTTTAAAAACTTACACCATGAAGAGATGAATTTTCCTGTACGCTTTACATCTATCTGATTTTTACTTTCCCACCAGATTAAAGTTGTTCCCCCCATTCTAAGTGTAGCTAACCTTTTTTTTTTATCACTAGAAATGTTCTGAATGCAACAATATACTTCTAACTTCCTAATCTAGTTATCTACCTTTTTAGGATTCATTTTGCCATCATATATAGGTAACTCAAATTTCACATCAAGTTTTAAAAGATATGTTTTCTTAGGTTTCTTTTTCATTTCAGATTCTACACTAGAAGAAGAAGAATAAGAATAAGAAGATGATGATGATCGAGAGGATGGAGGTGAAGGAGGTTTATCAGCCTTTCCTTTACCTTTGTCCTTCATCGATGTCTTTGAAGAAGAAGTTGCATCTCTCGCCTTCTTGTCTTTGTAGAGTTCTCCCAACATTTGCTTCATAGTCAAGAATGCTTGCTGAAATTGTTCATCAATCATCTTAGTTTTGGTGTTTTCACTTGCATCAGATCCTAACATGTTTGATTTATGAACGACTTGTTGCTTTCTAATCTCTGGATCGATCTGCTCAAGGATTCCTTCTCCTCATTTCGACTTTGACCTAGTTAACATTAAATGAAAATTTCTACAAATGGAACCTGCTCTGATGCCAAATTATATGATCTAAAATGATCATTTATTAAAACTCATGTAGAATTGATTAACCATTAATGAATTGAATGTTAGCTGAAAGTGTGGAAATCGAGGGAAATTGCTTGAGAAGAAGACTTTACGATAGCTGATTAAACACAAGGAAGATGCATAGCATAAGTGAAAATAGTAAAAACACAGTGACACCAGACAGAAAAATCGATTACAGAGTTCATCCCTGATGGACTACATCTCTGGCTTTTCTTTCAAGATGAGTGATTGCTTTATTAGGATTGAAACAGATGAGGTTGATTACACAGAGATTTTATCAGTCTAAATGTGCACGCAAGTACTTCTGGTCACTGTCATCAGATAGTTCTTTGAACTAGCTTTCCAACTCCTATCACAGTTCCCAAATCTGACTCTAGATGCTCCTATTACATTGAAAACAAAACTACCTATGATCTCCAGAATCTGCAAACAAATATCAAAACCACTCTCTCGTTCATCAATGAAGCAAAACTACCTTTTAAAGGCCTCCAGATACATTGAAACATCCTTGGCTAAATACAAGATGAATTTGGTTGCAATCTAATTAGGTTTAGCTTTGGTCTTGTTGGAATTTGCCACCTAGCGTAGATGCATGGTCATTGAATTAGTTTGAACAAAAAAAAAACCATATAAACCCATAAGTAAACTCGATAATAACTCCAAAACCGCTGGTAGTTAGGCTAACCAGGCAGAGGGCTAATAGCTTCCATGTGAAAATCGGGCAGTCGACTGCTTGACTACCACTTGGTGGTTTATCCCCAGCAATTTCAGTGACCTACCCGTCGGCGGTTTTCTGTTCACATGACCTGTTGTCGTTTTGTTGATGGTTCCACTGTGACTAACCTCCTGACTACTAGCTCTCTAACCGTAACACCAACCTGACAGTCTATCAGCATTGTTCACATGCCAATGTCTCTGATGCAGTTTCCAATTCCACTGCAGTCAAGGCTTGATTGATGGCTAAACTCTAACAGTCTAACAATGCCCGATCACATGTTTCTGACATAGTTAGACTGCCCGCATGGTCAATTCGTTGTGTATTTTTTATTTGTAATGCTTACCAATGTATTTAGACCAATAGTTAATGAAGTTTAGAACTTAGGCTTAGGGTTACGTTTGATGTTTTTTTAACAATGCGATGGTTAGGAATTAGGTCTTTAGGGATTTAGCATAGGATTTTTTTAATACATATTGCAATGTATTGTTTATGGTTAGGGTTGCAACTTAGGTGATATATTTGATAGTGCATTTGGTAGATTAGGATTAGGGTTTACATTTTGTTTTTAGAAACCCATGTACAACATATTATCACAATGTGAAGAAGTCAAATACATATCGACACCAGCTGTCTTTGTGATGACAACCCAAATGACACATCGAACCTCTGCGATGGATGACACAACCCATGTCGACACCAAATCCTACGAAGGCGAACGACAAAACACATGTTGTTGACCAAATCCTGGTGGAACTGTCAATGAACACTAGCTAATAGCTAGGTACAAACCCATATCAACTGAATGTCATGAAAACCATATTACCTGAACAACTTGATCCATAACCAATACTGTTGAAGTTGATGACACCGAACTAAATTGATGATGACTCTGAACATTGACGATGACGCTTGAACACCTATGAAACGATCAGACGAGATCCTCCTGGATCATATATAAACATAAACATGGAGATGTAGCTAGAATAAAACTTTGTTTCATTAAGAATAAAGAACTAAAATATGCTTACATACAGAAAGGAAATAAACTAGCTCAGAAGATGGTAGCTTATCTCTGAGAAGAGATGTGATGGCTACATGCCTTTGAATTGTGTTAAAATGAGGCTTGAAGGCCTATTTATTATTGAGAAATAATGGAAAACCCTAAAAATCCAAAAACTTAACCCTGGGAGATGAAGCGCCAAAAGTATGGGCCCTGTTTCGGTAAATTGGTACATCAAATTCTCGGGGTCGTAACTTTAGCATACCATCTCCATTTTATGCACAGAATACCTCATTAGAAAGATCTATCCGAGGGATACATCTTTCAAAAGAAAACATGAGTTAAATCAAATTACCTTTGAAAATTAGATTACATCACTGATAACCAATAGAAAAATAATGCAGACCTCACTCTACCGAGCTAGAAACTAGATCTATTAGTTAATATTTGATAATACTAGGTTTCTACAAGAGAAAAAAACAATTAAGCAAAAAATTAGATATAACCAAATGAGATTATGAAGGATAACCATTACATATCCTCCAGTTCAGGTGTCTAAATTTGTCATTGGAACTGGGTCTTTTGCACTCATGCTGAGGGACAATGGGAGCTTAAATTCACATAAAATGTTTTTTTCAATTTGAGCTAAGGGAGCTTCCAAAATGTATATACTTTCTTGGATATTCCACTAGTTTCATGGAATGTTATTGAAAAATGAAATGATTTCATTTATTTCCTTATGCTTCTTTGTTCAGACTCATCTCAGTACTGTCTTAAGCTACTTGTGGAGAATAATAGAATGCATATACTAATTCCTACTTTCCCTAGTATTAGTAGGACTAGGAAGCTAGCAAGAGACCTCCTCTATCAATTCTAAATTTGAAGAGGCTTATATATCTTTAGTAATATTCTTCTATAGCCTCCAAATATCCTCTTGAGTTCTAGGAGAGTCACAACATGATAAGATACAACAACCTCTTGAGCCTGCACCACAACATGTGACCGACTTTGTTGGCTATATCTCCTAGCCCCACAATGCCCACACATGTGCTAGCATAGCATACGGCCACAATGAATAAAGAAACAATACAATAACAGAGACACCCTTATATCCACATGCTACAAACAAGTGATAACCCCTTAAAAACAAGTGAAATTGCATGAGCAACAAGAACATCTCTTTCATCAATATCTTCCAAATGGAAAATAGTTAACATTAAATGGAAAATTCTACAAATGAAACCTTATCTCATACCAAATTATATGATCTAAAATGATCATTTATTAAAACTCATGTAGAATTGATTAACCATTAATGAATTGAATGTTAGCTGAAAGTGCGGAAATCGAGGAAAACTGCTTGAGAAGAAGACTTTACGATAGCTTATTAAACATTAGGAAGATGCATAACAGAAGTGAAAATAGTAAAAACATAGTGATACCAGACAGAAAAATCGATTAGAGAGTTCATCCCTAATGGACTATGTCTCTGGCTTTGCTTTCAAGATGGGCGATCGCTTTATTAGGATTGGAACAGATGAGGTTGATTACACAGAGATTTTATCAGTCTAAATGTGCAAGCATGTGCTTCTGATCACTGTCATCAAATAGTTCTCTGAACTAGCTTTCCAACTCCTATCACAGTTCCCAATTCCGACTCCAGATGCTCCTATTACATTGAAAACAAAACTACCTATGATCTCCAGAATCTGCAACCAAAAATTAAAACCACTATCCCCTTCATCAATGAAGCAAAACTACCTTTTGAAGGCCTCCAAATACATTGAAACCTCCTTGGCTGAATACAGGATGAATGTGGTTGCAATGTGATTAGGTTTAGCTTCGGTCTTGTTGGAATTCGCCACCTAGGGTAGATGCATGGTCATTGAATTAGTTTGAACAAACAAAAACCATATAAACCCATAAGTAAACTCGATAATAAATCCACAACCATTGGTAGTTCAGTTAACCGGGCAGAGGGCTAATAGCTTCCATGTGACAACCGGGCAGTCGACTGCTTGAATACCACCTGGTGGTTTATCCCCGGTAGTTTCAAAGACCAATCCCTCGGCCGTTTACTGTTCACATGACCTGTTGTCGTTTTGTTGACGGTTCCGCCATGACTAACCTCCTGACTGCTAGCTCTCTAACCCTAACACCAACCCAATAGTCTATCAACATTGTTCACATGCCAACATCTCTGATGTGGTTTCCAATTCCGTTGCATTCAAGGCCTGACTGATGGCTAAACTCTGACAGTCTAACAATTCCTGGTGACATTTTTCTGATGTAGTTAGACTGCCCGCGTGGTCAACTCGCTGTGTATTTTTTTATTTGTAATGTTTACCAATGTATTTAGACTGATAGTTAATGAAGTTTAGAACTTAGGCTTAGGGTTACTTTTGATGTTGTTTTAACAAAGCGATGGTTAGGACTTAGGCCTTTAGGATTTTAGCATAGGTTTTTTTTAATACATATTGCAATGTATTGTTTATGGTTAGGGTTGCAACTTAGGTGATAGATTTGATAGTGCATTTGGTAGATTAGGATTAGGGTTTACATTTTGTTTTTAAAAACCCATGTACAACATATTATCACAATGTGAAGAAACCAAATGCATATCAACACTAGCTATCTTTGTGATGACAGCCCCGATGACACATCGAACCTTTGCGACGGATGACACAACCCATGTCAACACCAAATCCTGCGAAGGTGAATGAAAAAACACATGTTGTTGACCAAATCCTGGTGGAACTATCAATGAACACTAGTCGACAGCTAAGTACAAACCCATATCAACTGAATGTCATGAAAACCATATTAGCTAAACAACTTGATCCATAACCAATATTGTCGAAGCTGACGACACTGAACTAAATTGATGATGACTCTGAACATTGACGACAACACTGGAACACCTATGCAACGATCCGATGAGATCCTCCTGGATCATATATAAACATAAACATGGAGATGCAGCTAGAATAAAACTCCACTTCATTAATAATAAAGAACTGAAATATGCTTACATACAGAAAGGAAATAAACTAGCTCAGAAGATGGTAGCTTATCTATGAGAAGAGATGTGGCAGCTACATGCCTTTGAATTGTGTTATAATGAGTCTTGAAGGCCTATTTATTATTGAGAAATAATGGAAAACCCTAAAAATCCAAAAACCTAACCGTAGGAGATGAAGCGCCAAAACTATGGGCCCCGTTTTGGTAAATTGGTACATCAAATTCTCAGGGTCATAACTTTAGCATACCATCTCTGTTTTATGCACACAATACCTCATTAGAAAGATCTATCTGACGGATACAACTTTCAAAATAAAACATGAGTTAAATCAAATTACCTTTGAAAATTAGATTACATCACTGATAACCAATAGAAAAATAATACATACCTCACTCTACCAAACTAGAAACTAGATCTATTGGTTAATATTTGATCATGCTAGGTTTCTACAAGAGAAAAAAACAATTAAGCAAAAAGTTCAATATAATCAAATGAGACTATGAAGGATAACCATTACATATCCTCCAGTTTAGGTATCTAAAGTTGTCATTGGAACTGGGTCTTTTGCACTCATGCCAAGGGACAATGGGAGCTTAAATTCACACAGAATGTTTTTTTTCCATTTGAGCTAAGTGAGCTTCCAACATTTATATACTTGCTTGGATATTCCACTAGTTGCATGGAATGTTATTGAAAAATGAAATGATTTCATTTGTTTCCCTGTGCTTCTCCTTTAAGACTCATCTCAATACTGTCTTAAGCTACTTGTGGAGAATAATAGAATGCATATACTAATTCCTACTTTCCCTAGTATTACTAGGATCAGGAAGCTAGCAAGAGACCTCCTCTATCAATTCTAAATTTGAAGAGGCTTATCTATCTTTAGTGATATTATTCTATAGCCTCCAAATATCCTCTTGAGTTCTAGGAGAGTCACAACATGATAAGATACAACAACTTCTTGAGCTTGCACCAAAACACGTGACCGACTTTGTTGGCTATATATCCTAGCCCCACAATGCCCACACATGCTAGCATGGCATGCAACCACAATGACTAAAGAAACAATACAATAATAGAGACACCCTTATATCCACATGCTACAAACAAGTGATAACCGCTTAAAAACAAGTGAAATTGCATGAGCAATAAGAACATCTCTTTCATCAATATCTTCCAAATGGAAAATAGTTAACATTCAATGGAAAATTTATCAAAGGAAACCTGCTCTGATACCAAATTATATGATCTAAAATGATCATTTATTAAAACTCATGTAGAATTGATTAACCATTAATGAATTGAATGTTAGCTGAAAGTGTGGAAATCGAGGAAAACTGCTTGAGAAGAAGACTTTACGATAACTGATTAAAGAAAAGGAAGATGCATAATAGCAGTGAAAACAATAAAAATAGAGTGATACCAGACAGAAAAATCGATTACAGAGTTCATCCTTGATGGACTACATCTTTGGCTTTGCTTTCAAGATGGGCAATCACTTTATTAGGATCGAAACAGATGAGGTTGATTACATAGAGATTTTATTAGTCTAAATGTGCATGCATGTGCTTCTGATCACTGTCATTAGATATTTCTCTGAACTAGCTTTCGAACTCCTATCATGGTTCCCAATTCTGACTCCAGATGCTCCTATTACATTGAAAACAAAACTGCCTATGATCTCCAGAATCTGCAAACAAATATCAAAACCACTCTCCCCTTCATCAATGAAGCAAAACTACCTTTTAAAGGCCTCCAGATACATTGAAACCTCTTTGGCTGAATACAGGATGAATTTGGTTGCAATATAATTAGGTTTAGCTTCGGTCTAGTTGGAATTTGCCACCTAGGGTAGATGCATGGTCATTGAATTAGTTTGAACAAACAAAAGCCATATAACCCATAAGTAAACTCGATAATAACTCCACAACCACTAGCAGTTAGGCTAACCAGGTGGAGGGTTAATAGCTTTCATGTGAAAACCGGGTAGTCGACTGCCTGACTGCCACTTGGTGGTTTATCCTCGGCAGTTTCAGCGACCAACCTATCGGCCGTTTGCTGTTCACATGACCTGTTGTTCTTTTGCTAATGGTTCCACTGCGACTAATCTCTTGACTGCTAGCTCTCTAACCCTAACACCAACCCGATAGTCTATCAACATCGTTCACATGCCAACGTCTCTGATGTAATTTTCAATTCCGCTATGGTTAAGGCCTGACTGATGGCTAAACTCTGACAGTCTAACAATGCCCGGTCACATGTTTCTGACGTAGCTAGATTGCCCGCGTGGTCAACTTGCTGTGTATTATTTTATTTGTAATGTTTACCAATGTATTTAGACTGATAGTTAATGAAGTTTAGAACTTAGGCTTACGGTTACGTTTGATGTTGTTTTAACAATGCGATGGTTAGGATTTAAGTCTTTAGGGTTTTAGCATAGGTTTTTTTTAATACATATTGCAATGTGTTGTTTATGGTTAGGGTTGCAACTTAGGTGATAGATTTGATAGTGCATTTGATAGATTAGGATTAAAGTTTACATTTTGTTTTTAAAAACCCATGTACAACATATTATCACAATGTGAAGAAACCAAATACATATCGACACAAGCTATCTTTGTGATGACAGCCCCAATGACACATCGAACCTTTGCGACGGACGACACAACCCATGTCGACACCAAATCCTGCGAAGGCGAAAGAAAAAACACATGTTGTTGACCAAATCCTGGTGGAATTGTCAATGAACACTAGTTGAAAGCTAGGTACAAACCCATATCGACTGAATGTCATGAAAACCATATTACCTAAACAACTTGATCCATAACCAATACTGTTGAAGCTGACGGCACCGAACTGAATTGATGATGACTCTGAACATTGACGACGACGCTTGAACACCTACGCAACAATCTAACGAGATCCTCCTGGATCATATATAAACATAAACATGGAGATGCAGCTAGAATAAAACTCTGTTCCATTAATAATAAAGAACTGAAATATGCTTACATATAGAAAGGAAATAAACTAAATCAAAAGATGGTAGCTTATCTCTGAGAAGAGATGTGGTGGCTACATACCTTTGAATTGTGTTAAAATGAGGCTTGAAGTCCTATTTATTATTTAGAAATAATGGAAAACCCTAAAAATCCAAAAGCCTAACCCTAGGAGATGAAGTGCCAAAACTGTGGGCCCCGTTTCAGTAAATTGGTACATCAAATTCTCAGGGTTGTAACTTTAGCATACCATCTCCATTTTATGCACACAATACGTCATTAGAAATATCTATCCAAGGCATACAAATTTCAAAAGAAAACATGAGTTAAATCAAATTACCTTTGAAAATTAGATTACATCACTGATAACCAATAGAAAAATAATACAGACCTCACTCTACCAAACTAGAAACTAGATCTATTGGTTAATATTTGATAATACTAGGTTTCTACAAGAGAAAAAAAATAATTAAGCAAAAAAATTGATATAACCAAATGAGATTATGAAGGATAACCATTACATATCCTCCAGTTTAGGTGTCTAAAGTTGTCATTTGAACTGGGTCTTTTGCACTCATGCCGAGGGACAATGGGAGCTTAAATTCACATAGAATGTTTTTTTCCATTTGAGCTAAGCGAGCTTCCAACATTTATATACTTGCTTGGATATTCCAGTAGTTACATGTAATGTTATTGAAAAATGAAATGATTTCATTTATTTCCTTGTGCTTCTCCTTTAAGACTCATCTCAGTACTGTCCTAAGCTACTTGTGGAGAAAAATAGAATGCATATACTAATTCCTACTTTCGATAGTATTACTAGGATCAGGAAGCTAGCAAGGGACCTCCTCTATCAATTCTAAATTTGAAGAGGCTTATCTATCTTTAGTGATATTCTTCTATAGCCTCCAAATATCCTCTTGAGTTCTAGGAGAGTCACAACATGATAAGATACAACAACCTCTTGAGCCTGCACCACAACACGTGACTGACTTTGTTGGCTATATCTCCTAGCCCCACAATGCCCACACATGTGCTAGTATGGCATACAACAACAATGAATAAAGAAAAATATAATAACAGAGACACCCTTATATCCACATGCTACAAACAAGTGATAACCCCTTAAAAACAAGTGAAATTGCATGAGCAACAACATATCTTTCGTCAATATCTTCGACTGACCAAACAACACGTAATATTCAAAATAAATAGCCATCCTGACCAAAAGGAGATGAGGTAACCTAGAAAAAATGGCTAAAAAAGGAATGCCCTGTAGGTCGATTAGAAAGATGAGGGATTTCCATGACATGGGAGAGACCATCTCCTAAAGTAATAGGAAGCCCAAACTCACCAAATATAAAAACAATCCCGAACAGTGACTCCATTACAAAAATCATCCACACCAGTGAAAACCATAAGTTGAGAAAACCAATGCACACAGCCAAGGGATAAATATTACACATTTATAACTGGCAGAAAGGACCAAGGCCATTAGAAATTGGGAGAAAGATACTAAGACCATATTTGCAAGACCCCATTTTCTATCTAGAAAGACATCACAATTACCAAATTCATAATTTAGCTCTTCAATTGAGGCATCACCATCATCATTGGAGAGATAAAAATCACCTAAACCCACATAGAATAGTAAGGAATTGATACCTCTGTAAACCGTAGATGAAACATAAACTTTGACATGCCAACTCAAATCCTAAAAAACTCTTCTCACATCCCATGGTTTGAATTTCTCAACATCACTCCATAGTATAGCCAAAATCCAATGGGAGTATGTATATACCACAAGTAATAGGAGGATTACAGTGGTGGGGCACATATGTCTTCCTAGTTGCAAAGTAGCAAGCGAAGAACTCTCCAGTAAATAACAAGTCATGTGTCCAAGAAATTTAAACAATGCATGCTTCATGCATAGGGGGGGGGGGTAGGCCACACTACCCCCCTCTTAATTACATTGAGGGTCAGTGGGGTCGTCCTCTTGCCCCCCCTTGATCCCATTTTCTTGATGAGTCTCCACCCCCATCGAGGGGATAGACATGTCTATTTTGGAATAGGGCTTCTGGAAATTTAATTTAGCAATTATCATGTGGATGGGATGGATTTAACCTCAAAGGAATATTCTATATTATTATTAGTAGTATACACAAATTAAAGGTTGATATTTATCTCCAAATTGGTTATACCCTTTTTTCTTTTTTAATTAAATTGATTAATTAAAAAAAATTGTAATATGAAAAAGTCTCATATGAAATGGGTTATGGTTTTTGGGAATGTGGTATTGATAAACCACGACATTGGCCAATAGTATTGTAATGATTTGTATTTACAGAGTAATAATATCTATGATAAAGTGGGTATATATATGGGCATAGTTTAACTTATAAACAAAATGACCTTTTTTTTACAATATTTTTCTAGTTAATTTTAACCAAAATCGAGTAGAGATTTTTAAAAGCTTGAGTTTAAGTTGTTTAATTTGTAGAAATCGAGTGCTCTAATGGGGTTTTCAGTGTGGTAAATCTATTTATGCTTTCAAAAATATATTTGAAGTAATGAAAAATCACATTTTTTATCTTGCTTAAATTGTATGGCCGGATTCTAGTCAAAAAGACAATTGTCAATTTAGACTACATTATAAATATTCGTGAAAAAGAATCTTGTTCCATGCTTTTTCAAATATATATATCTTTAAATTCTATATTAATTATTTTTGATAATAATAATAATGATAATAATAATAATAAATTTATCATTCTATTAGTTTTATTATTTGTTTAATTTTAATAACCTGAGATGCCTTATGAAATAAGTGTTTTGGCATTTATTGTAGATTAATATTTATCTATATTTACTAACCATTTAATTTATATGGCTATAATAATTACGTCGTAAGGTTTTTCCCTCTGAAGTGAACTCCCCCAAATGCATTTATGTCCTAATCATAACCGTCATATCCATTTTTAGATGATTCAACAATGATCTACCATCCAATTTAATTGGAAACATTAAAAAAACAATAAAAAACTCTTAAGGTAACTAGTTAATAGAAAAATTAATTAATTTTTGTTCTAGTTACCCTACCCAACTCATCCATCTACGCAGTTAGTCTTTCATGCACATGTGGATAGTAGTGTTTGCACCAGAGGAGGGCGTGGGATGAATACCTTTGCTGCAGGAGGATGAGGAGGGCCATGGAGGGTGGGGTGGGGGTTCCTTCTTCTCTGTTGCACAAGGATGAGGAGGTCTGCATAGGGTTGCTTTTTCTATAGGAGGAGGATGGCCACGAGGATGAGGAGGTCCGGAAGGAGGATTAATTAGTTGGCAGTTTTTCCCTGCATCCGAATATAGCGGCCTCCGCATCAGAACCAGTTATGGTGGTAGTTATTAGGTTATGGTATACAATATGGGGTTACTGTTCTCATTTCTCATCTCATATCAGTATTTACAGCCTTCACATAGTAGCCTTCGACAGATTTGCAGTGTTTTGCCTGTCAGGTTAGTTAATTTACCTCCAGATTTCCCTTTTCATGTTGCTGATCTTTCTGTCAGCAATGATCATCACCTTAATATTACATATCTTGATGATCTGGGTTTGTAGATGTCTCAAGCAAACAATTTATGGAACTGGGACTTTAAGCCAACTTTGGTTTCTAGATGACTAAATATTTAGTTGTATTTGATAGGAATTTGTTCTACTATGTCACTTCTCTTCAGTCTACCATCCTTCTTTGCTTTTTGTTTCCTTCCTTTACTATTGTCAACCACTATTCCATTTTGATTATATGCATTATTGTTCTTGAGAACCTACAACTCAGCTATATGGAGTGTTTTCTTATGCGGCTTTTTTCGGGGTCCAGTCTGTCTTCATTCTACCATCCTTATTTTCTTCCTGTTGCCTAACTTTACTATTGTCAACCACTGTTCCATTTTGATTGTAAGCATTGTTGTTCCTAAGAACCTGCAACTAAACTATATGGAGTGTTTTCTTATGCGGCTTATTTTGGGGTCTAGTATGTGCGTTCATTATGACTGTAGATGGAAAATAGTGTTATTGTTGCCTTTGGAACTCTTCATTCCTAGAAGTCAATTTGAGGGAATGGAGATTTTGGGATAGCCCTTGAAGAACATCAGGCTCATCTTTCCCAGTCCTGACAATGCCTGCTTTCGAGCCCTGCTCCACTCCTACCATGGTTCTTTTGCTTATACCTGGAATGACAACACTTGAGTCCCTTGCGTTTTTTTGAACCTCAGCCTAATTGTGATCACATTGAGACTTACCTCGACATTTCCCTTTTCATGTTGCTAAGCTTTCTGTCGGCACTCATCAGCACCTTAATATTATTTCACGCTCCTGTTTATTTAAAATTTTATTATTTTGTTGTTTGAAACCATTGAAATTCATTATTGCACATGAGGTTTCCACTCGGTCTGTTTCTTGATTGTGGGTTTTTTTATGCACTTATTTTGGGGTCTAGTGTGTGTGTTCACTATGACTATAGATGGAAAATAATGTTACTTCTACCTTTAAACAAGGCTAATTAATGTTAAAGAGGACCATGGTATTAATGTTTTTTGAAAACCCAAATGATATGAATACTAGAAATCCAGGATTTAACAAAGATGCATATAGCCAGATAACCTCAATTGCTAGCTTGCTGGGTCAATTTATGGTGGTGTAGGTTTAGGGAAAATGTGTACTCCAACTTGAGAGGCATTGAACATTTTATCCCAAGGGAGGGAAATTTTTATTACATCAAACAACCTTCTATTTCAGATTCATACATCCTTCTTGCTAAGCGTTTCCACAGATTGATTTCACCCATCTCTCAATTGTTGTTGTATGTGATTAGGTACAACCATAAGCTTGTTCGAATGTTATGATAGAGTAAAGTTTGGAATGCATTTGGGTTCTCACCAACAACCATTGTGGACCCGATATAGAATCCACATGCCCACAACAATTACATTGATTGCGTTTTTAATGTTTTGATCAATGAATTGGTATAATTGACTGTTCTTTGTAGAAACCAACGTTAATAACTCATTTATGTGTATTATCCATTTCATTCAATCATATGCTACAACCAAAATCCCTCTTGTGATGCATTTCCTAGCAGTTACATCCTTCAGGAATAGTTTATATAATAGGGGTATATATCTAGATTCAGTTGCTCCCAGCCATGGGCATGGTATCTCACCTACAACATACTGTGATTTGGCAAATGTGTCATTGTTCTAGAGGTTGGATATAATTTTGCTGTAAAGGAAGTACTTATAATTATATATATATATATTATATAATATATATATATATATAGTATAATTTTCTGTGTGTGTGCTGTGTGTGTGTGTATATGTGTTTTAATCTGTTAGTATATATTATATATATATTGATTTATATATATTCTGTTATTATATTTCTGTATATATATATATATATTATACTATATATATTATATATATTGTATATATATATATATATATATGTGTGTATTACATATATATATATTATATACTAATAATATATATATATAATATATATATAATGTATATATAATATGTATTATATATACATACATATATATATATATAGTATATATATATTAATATATTATATATATATAATAATATAGGATAAATGGAATTTGAGGCGCCACGTTGAATCCTATGTTACATTAGGGACCTTGGTTCTTTAGAAGCAAGTAGGTCCCAAACAAGCAGAGCCTCGAAGCCAAACTAAAGAGAACTATTCACTCGATCTATTGATGAGCAGTGACTTTGGAAAATAGTGAGCAGACCAAGATTAAACACTTATCAAATAAATATAATTTGCAGAGTAACAATTGTTTATTTTCATGAACAATCTATGTTTATGAGATATGCCATGGCCTACTGTTTACTGCTAGGATTGTGAGGTCCCGTTGCCCATTAAAAAATTCATTTCCTCACCAACATGATTTACGTTTCTAGATTTGTAGAGTGTCCTATTAGTCATTTAGCTACATTTATTATTTGTACATATAAAAATAATAAATTATTTTATAAATTAAGATTTAGCCAAATACCAAATTAATTTATAAGATTTGTTACATGAACTTAGAGCTCTGTAAATATGTAAGCTTTGAAATTGATTCTTTTAATGTAGTTGTCATATGAATTGCAACAATGTTAGTATAGGTCCCTTTAATATAGTTGTCATAGGAATGCCAACATTGTTAATGTATTTTATTCACATTAACTTAGAATATTTGTGTCTTTCCTTCCCTTAACATGGTTGTCATTTTCTCTTCTTCCAGTTTTAGCTTTATTTTTCTTTCAAAAATTTGCTAGACAAATTTGCTATTATAGGTCCAATCATTCCTCAAATCAAGTAATAATTTATTGTATCTTCTTTCCTTTTGTTTCAATGTCTGTGAAGTGTATGTGATAAATGAAACTTCTTGCAATGAATTGAGCCATGAGGATGATGTAGTTTATGTTAGATGCTCCCCTTAGTCTTTTCGTTGTTTTTCTTTTATGTGTCTTGTTGAAAGCATTCCTAACAATCCCTGAAAGGATTCCTAACAATTCCCAAAATATTCATAGTGTCACGACCAATACTTCCAACACCCTCAAACATTTTCATTAAAACATCTCCAATGCTTTTTTATATCGAACTTCTCAACATTAGACCATTTCTCAATTTGTTTGTTTCAGATACTCAAAGACAACATTTTTCTTTGTGAGTTGATTTAAGCATGGTTTCATCAATACTTTATAATATATTATGATTATATTATTGCTAAACTGCCACTATCCTCTTATTCTTCATAATTATTCTTTGCCTGTAAATTTTAGATATCAACGAGAAGAAGCAAGAATTGAAGCTTGGATAAATTTGCAGACTTCAAAAGCTGAAGCTAAAACCAAAAAGCTTGAGGTATAAGGAGTGTGCCTATAAATATTTGTACACGTTTTTCTATTAAAATATGATATTTCATCGAGGCAACATCTTTGTCTGCGTCCTAACAACTAGCAAATTGTCTTGGATAGCTAAATAATTGGATTGTATAGTACATAAATTTGAAACAACATGCATTTGGCACAAATCTTACTTCTACTGAAAAGGAAATGTTGGTATGCATTGAATGGAATTTATCCACTTTTCATTTGGTGGAGACTACAACATTTAGAACATATTTTGCAACTTAGGTTTCAACCATAATAGGAGTTTTTCATACGAATGCAGAATCTCGTGAGATTAAGACGACGACAAATATGCCAAAAGTAATTTTCTATGTGGGGATGGGTAGCCATGGTAGCCTTTATAAATGTGCCCTGTCTCATTGACATGATCATTTTGATGTATATTATTTTGTCACTCTTTGTATAATTAAGATGCATTTTACAAAATGAGAAAACAAAGTGAGATCAGGGTAGACATTGCTTTCATATAAAAAATGGATCCATGAAGTGGTACAGACACCATGAATCCATACCTGCAAAATAACATCTTAAATCAGACAGGAGTTTTACTTAAAATGCCTTTTTGGGCTGCACATTCAAAGGCTACACAATTTCTAAATCTGCACCCATGCTTATTATCACCAGCTACTAGGGCCCCTACCTGGTTGTTTCTAACATGCGTAGGTTTCTGAAATTTTCAATTTATAGTATTAAGTATGTTACGCATGTCTGATTGTTTCTAACATGCGTAGGTTTATTAAATTGTCAATTTACAGTTTTAAATATGTTTGAAAGAGAATGATCATATGGAAGTTGTTGTCATAAATCTCTTCATTTTTAAGTTTACAAGCCTAGATAGCCACTCAATTACTAACAAGTTGAACATGCTTCCTACCCTTTAGTTCATAAATTTTCATGTAGTGTTATAGGAATGTAATGAATGTTAAACATCTTACGAGAAGAAAACCACATTTATGAGTTTTGTTGTGTATAGTACTTATTTTTTTATCTCTACTTTCAGAAAATGACAATAAAGATTACTGAGAATGTTATTTTCACAATGCTCTCTAGATCAACTCATATTCAACCATACCTACAAATTGTTGAACTTGAAACCATTCAATCAATGCAAAATTCAACTGCACGATATCACACTGCCATCTCTAATGGCACACATATGAAACACCTTATGCTTCCAACATATTTCAAAGACCTCGTAGCAACAGGCTTGCTACAAAAGGGTTTTGTTATACATGTTAAAAGTTGGACTAATTCAGCTATTGGTCGATCAATGTAAGTTTGTTATAAAATTTTTATTTCAACTTTAACATTTTCAGCGATATCACTTCTAACTCTAACAATTATTCCTATGTCTCTCATTTGCCATGTAGGTCTATAAAGCTAACAGAATTCGATATTTTTGCTTCATTTTCACCCTTAATTGGTAATCCAAAAAATATGAGTATCCCGATCACTTATGAAGAAAACAGTCCCTCCTCATCGAACCAAGATCCTTCATAAAAAAGGCACTGCCCTCTTCCAACTACTCAAACCCCATCTGTCATGCCAGTCCTAATTCCTATCAAATCACTAAACCCTTACCATTCAAATTGGTGCATAAGGATACGTTCAAAGAAAAACAACTCTTCGACAATTTCAAAATCATTACAGACCCGGTAAAGTGTTTGGCTTTGCCTTGTTCGATACAAAAGGTGGATAAATACATATTACTCGTTTCAACAATGTAGTTGATTATTTTTTTGATAAAATCCAACTTGGAAATGTCTACATTGTCTCTAAAGGGAATGTGAAAAATTCTAATAAGCAATACAACAACTTAAACAATGATTAGGAAATTTTGTTAAATGCAACATCTACCATAGAGCATGTTTCTAGCAAAAAAAACATAAGCCAATAGTGCAATTCAATATAAAATCAATCAATGATATCAAAACAACAAACATCAACTCCATTGTTGATGTTCTTGGTATTATCACTGACATTTCTAATGTGTGCACTATACATAGAAAATATGGCTCTGAAGTTACTAAATAAATATTGGTATAGCATGGATGCGATCTTTTGTGGAGGAAATTTTCATGTCGTATCACAAGACATATGCTTCCTATGTGTTGTAGGAAATAACCCCATCATTGCAATCAAGTCTGCCCATCTTGGAGAATTTAATGGAAAAAATGTCAGCACTACAACAAGATCCATTATTCTTGTATATCTTGACATTGAATAGGCCCACACGCTAAAGTCATGGTTTAAAAAGAAGGTTCCACTACAGCTTCTACATCCTTGAAAACAAGATATTCAACTCCTTTTGGCCATCAACAAAAAAAAATAACGATTGTTGATATTTACAGTATGGATTCCTTAGAGAAACAAACATTCTTCCAATTAAAGGGCATAATAACGAAATTTGGGATTGAATTTTTTTACTACATTTCTTGCCCATCCATCGTTGATGGGAAAAAATGCATAAAAAAAAATTATTCCATAAAATAAAGGCATGTTGTTTTGCCCAAAATGCAACACTGAAGTAACCGACTGTGATTACAAATACATACTTAAGATTGACATAGAAGATCACACAGGTGAATTAGCTTCAACTGTTGCGTTTGAAGACATGGGATCTACAATTCTTGGGATTAATGCCAAAGACTTCTATTTGTTATCTTCAAATCTAGATCTAATCAGGGAAATTGTCTCCAAAGCACTATGGATGGATCATATCTTCACACTATCAGTGAAGACAGAAACATTTAAGGAATTACCATAGTTTAAATGTGTTATCATGAAAGAAGAAATCTTGCATTTCACAATAGAATGCAACAACATCCTTCAAGCAATTGATGACATGTCAATATCATAGATAGATATCATAAAATGTATTTTTCACTTTCTGAAAGTTTCTGTTATCTTATTTTATAAATACAATTTTGCACCATATACTATTGCATGCCATCTCACCAAATTCTCTTATTTAGTATTGAAATAAATATTCGTCCTCCATTGTATCTAGCATTATGTATGTACACTTATTCACATTTTTTCATCTTCTTTCTTTTAACAAATGAGGCAACTTGTTGCATTACACATGCAACTATCTACATGTATAAATGAAAATTACTTAAAATTTCTTTCAAACACATATTCAAATAAAAAATTCACATAAAAATATTCAAAACTTCAATTTCTTTCTCCTCTTTCTCTTTTATACAATAACATGGTTGTTCTCTCCAAATAACATTCTTGTTTTCCCCTCTCTTGCCTATAGGTACCATAACTTTTGCAAATGTCTTCTTCTTGTAATGATGAACGCACCCGAAGATACTATGCAACAAATAAAGAATGAATAAATGCACGTTGACGTGAGCTTTATCAAGGGAAAAGGCATCACAGAATGTCAAAAAAACAAAATTAGAAAGAAAACTAACATTCATCATCCGAAACGTATGGTGAAAATTCACATTTTCCATCAAGCCTCTCCATATTTCCCAATTCCGACCCTGAAAACAATCCTCCTTAGCAATTATCAAACTCTCTATCTTTTCAAAAAGCCTCTCAAACAAATACATCCATACCTCATTGCCCTAACCCCTCCTTTGCACATGATTTCAACATCGTTTACACTAATGAAGCACATTGATAATTTCATGCAAATATTGATAAACTTGCACCTAAATGTCCATGCTTCATTTGTCTTGAATCATATCTTGGAATACATATCTGCAATTTGAACCAAATGTATTGCTTCTCCAAATGCATATTTGAAACAAAGGGTCATCCCTTCTCATTATCAAACAACATGGACCCTGGTCCTCAGCCAACTTTCCTTACGTCTCTTTCACAAATATAAGAAATGCTCATTGCTAGGGTTAACCCTATACTCTAGGTAACACATGCACGTGGTGGCCAATATAAATACGATGGCCACACATTGTTTTCCACAAGATATTACAAAAATCGCAAGCATGTTGGCACGACATGTTGAAGACTTGGACATTCTAATTGTCACCTGTCATAGTAATGACCATCATGCTTATAATTGAATTGTCAGTAGACATCATGTTCTGCTGCATTAGAATACAAATTGGTAAATGACCCACACTATAAGAATGCTCGTATTGATAACAACGCACTAGAATCCTTACCAATAATCCCCACCGATGTCTCATCCTCCCTTCGCCATTCCAATACCACAGAAAAAACTGTCCACCTTTCAACTAAACCACAACTTGAGCCCACTAAAGATTCCTTAAACCCATCCCTACACCACACATCATCATTCATACCCATTATTCCCAATACAAATATAGAAATCCAAGAAATACGCCATTATTTACATGCTTACAGCCACCATTCTATACTACAATTGAATGACCACCAATTGACTTATCCCCAATGAATGAATACAACACAAAAGTTCTACTCTCTATGGCTTTCTCGACCCTTTTCCCCACAAGAGTTGCAACGCTAAGTCAACTAAGAATGAAAGCAGTGCAGTTACATGAATACGCTCTTCATCTCATACATTACTACAATAATGGATTCGACAAGCACCCATGCTTTCGTTATCACGTATATAATCTCATGATGCGACATCATAGTCAAGCAACAATGTTCATTTTTTTGAAAAAGAACACCGCAGATAACTTTCCAACATCTATTGAAGATCTGAACATCCGATTAGAACAATTTCTAGATGAGTAGTTGGCAGAACAAGTCATGCCATTCGGTTGATATTTACGTGGAACAAGATATTTTTGACACAAAGCTAAAAATGAACTAACAAGCATTATATCTCAGCTCAGTTGCCCAACATTATCTCTAACCCACATTTAACATCACTATATATGCACCATTGATTCACAACATTTCGTGAAGTTATCTTAGAGAAACACTTCCAGACAAAAGACTATTGGTACATGTATGCATTCTACCACGATTCTTTCATAACTCTCCAAACATCAAACCTCATCTACTACAAAATTATCTTACACAAATGCAGACTTAATAGGAATGAATGACAACATAGAGGACTTTCACATATCCATGGTTTTTGGATAGAAAATGCACCTGATATGGAAAGCCTCAACTGGGAAGACACAAAAGAAGTTGATATTGCTAGGAAATTCTTCGACAAATATATTTTAGGTTGGAACCCTCGTACTCCTTCACTTTCAAACCAACCAATTGCTTAGACAAATTCAGAAGACCCTTGTCCATTGTCCATGTCACAAATTTTTAGAACCAATCCTTTCAATGGTTATGAACAACTCATCAATTGGGTTGAATGTCACACAAAATGCACCGAAAGCACATGCCTAAGAAAGAAAGGATCCTCATTTGAATGTCGCTATAAAGCACCATGGAAATTACATCCAAAATCATCTTTATTCATTGACTCCAGTGGCCAAAAAACATACACCCTACTTGCAACGATGATCAACTCAATACCCATAACCCTACAACCCCTTTCGCGATATCATACAAGATATAAGAGATTTTGCTACAGAATTCATCACAAACTGGCAAACATTTTGTCGTTTCTACAAACCTTGGCATCAACATCGCACACTATCTGATATTGAATATGTTGCAAATGATAACTCAACTATTCATGAAGCCAATCCTCTAGACACCATGGAAATAAATGAATGGGAATTACTCTCCCAATTATACCCTACAAATGAGCTCCTCATAAATGAGCTTGACATGCTTGGCCTTCGTGGCTTTGATGACAACCATAACTGGAACCATACCACTATCCCATTAGATCTACAAAATAATGCCATACAATTCATTGAGAATAGCCTCTCTATCCAACACATTCTTCAAAAATATCAACATATCCTGACGACCCTTAATACATTATCTCCTATGCAAAAAAAGCTCTAAATATTATTTCTAATCATTTTGCTAAGAAGGACATTTTAACTGCTCTCGGAATGATAATATAGGACACTGCTGGTACAGGAAAAATCCTCCTTATCAGTTGCATCAAAGATATTCTCATAACCCTTGCAAGTCGAGAACCTTCACCGATCATGCTCCTCGCCCCTATAGGCATTGTTGCCTTCAACATACAAGAATCAACAATCCATTCCACCCTCCACCTTCCTATAAAGGATCTTACACCTTTAGAAGGAAATGTTCATGTAAAATTCCGAGAAGAACTCAAGCATATCAAGTACATACTAATCAGTGAAATGAGCTTTATTGCACCAAAGCTTCTCAGCCATATTGACGAATTTCTTCGAGAGGCATTTCCACTACAAAGAAACACTCCTTTCGGTGGTTGTTCCATTATATTGGTTGGTTATCTCGGCTAGTTATCGCTCATCAAAGACATACCTCTATATGCAGGCACGAGCCACAAAAGCGCACTGTGGAACACATTCAAATATGCCCACTTGAATCCTATGTTGAATTGGGACCTTGGTATTAGAAGCAAGTAGGTCCCAAACAAGCAGAGCCTCGAAGCCAAACTAAAGAGAACTATTCACTCGATCTATTGATGAGCATTGACTTTGGAAAATAGTGAGCAGAACAAGATTAAACACTTATCAAATAAATATAATTTGCAGAGTAACAATTGTTTATTTTCATGAACAATCTATGTTTATGAGATATGCCATGGCCTATTGTTTACTGCTAGGATTGTGAGGACCCATTACTGAAGATGACAACACATATTTCAACATTTCCTCAGGAGACGAGCAACTTGAGCGAACTGTGTTACTATGCAAAGGCCAAAAAGTGATGCTAACTTCCAACCTTTGGGTTTCAGCTGGACTTGTTAATGGTTCTCTCAGAGAAATTATAACCATCTTTTATTGTCGTAGCTTTTTCCGAATACATTGAGCCTCCTTGGGATGAAAAAAATCCCACTCACTTGCCTATTCCAGCAATAAAAAGAAATGGACGTACGAAAATTCCACTAAAGATGGCTTGGGCATTAACCATACATAAATCTCAAGGTATGACACTGCCGAAAGCAACAATTGACATTGGGAAAACTAAACGCCAAGGTCTCACATTCACAACAATTTCAAGAGTACCTTCTCTACAAGATCTTCATATTTTCCCCGCAATCAGTTTCGATCGTTACAATAAAATGAAAGACAACAAAAACATTGCTCGCAGAAAACATGTAGAAGAAATTCTCCGTTCAACGACACCTCCAGACAATCTGCTCCAATCCATACGTTAACATGACCAAAAGGTTTCCTATATTTATTAAGCTCAATCTATTTCATAACATACCTTTCATATCTTTGGACAATAATTAAATCTAATCATTATTAATACATGGTTGCAAATAATACATTTTCATTATATTTTCTATACACTTGATTCTAACATTTTCTTTCTTTTGTAATAGGACATATGGACTCAGAAATAACACAACTATATAACTATTGTGATGAAATTGAAGCATCAATACTTACATTGCAACATATACAAAACAGATTTCTTTCGATACCGAATCCAGTAGTACCATTATACCGCCTCCATCTAACTATACAATTATTATTGCAAATTAAATCTGCTCTGAAATGCATAATCCACATTCATCAACATGACAGAATGCAAAAAATACGAGCAGAATGACAATCAAGAAATATGCATCTCCAACTACGCATAAATCTCCAATGGTGTTCGATATGCCATTGTTCACCTTGCATCTTCGACTAACAATATTTAGATCCCCATGACAAATGTAAGTTCATTTCCATTCATTCCAATTTCACTTTAACACAACTCACATGCAAAATTTTACTAATAAATTTCCACAATTAATTTACATATTACAAACTTTAACAAATTATACATTTTCCAGGGTCATTGTTGCTTCTTCAGGTCTTCGATGCCTCCAACAAGTTTCGATGCATCTTCAAATATGGAAACCACATTGTTCTTCAAAATATTATATTTATTTTCTCACCTCATCGATTACAATCTACTACTTGTATTTTTCAATTGAAACTTGAAAAAGGATCCTCGAAGATCAAAAGACATTCTTCATTACAAACATTGTACTTTCTGCAAATTCCACCTAATGTATATCACTTAGCTTCATCTTCCACTGTTACATGCAATCTTGTTTATTCAATATTATTATCAATAACCTTTCCCATGTAAACTACTACTAATGAATTTCCACAATTAATTTACATATTTCAAATATTAATAATACTTCTACATCACTTTAGCAAAAAATACTTTCAAATATGGAATGACAACCATGAGGTTATTCACAATGTCATATCATTTATTTCAACTCTTCCATTATAATCTACTAGTATTTTTTAATAATACCATAAATATGTAACATATGGAAAAACAAAATCTCCAAATACAAAAAAAAAAAACCTTAAAATAATGTACAAAAACATGTTCACATAAACAACAACTACTACATTGATGATGGATAACTTCTACATGACATTAACTATAACTCATTATCATCCACCCTTGCTTTCAAGAATGTCCATTCACATGTTGCTATTCTTCCACACACTACTATTACTTACAAAATGTCCATATTCAAAACACACATAACTAATACTTTGGATTGTAACTCAATATCATCCACCCTTGCTTTCAACAATGTCCATTCACATGTCACTATTCTTCTACACACTACTTTTATTTACAAAATATCCATATTCAGTATACACATAACTAACAATTTCAATTGCAACTCAGTATCATCCACCCTTGCTTTCAACAATGCCCATTCACATATCGCTATTCTTCCACACTCTATACCTTACAAGGTTTCCTTTGTAACATCAAATACAAATACTAATTTAAAAATTATGATAACATATACTTTTTATATACTAAAATATTTCTAAACTATCTCTTTTGTATTTATATAACTAAATAAAACCATATATCTAAATAAAAAAAACTTTAGTAAAACTATATACCCAAATAAAAAAAGTTCTTAAAATGTGTGGAATTCTTATATGATATTGATGTTAATGAGGTTAGTCTTTGAGGTTTTTTTTAATTAAGTTTCTTTTTCTCTCTTTTTTTAATATATTTTTATAATTATTCATAACCCGAATAAATATGTTTTTTAGTAATTTAAAAAATAGTTTTTTTTTACCATTATTCATAATTGTGGATGATTTTTTAGGAAATAA
>APFE031149819.1:0-21954 GCA_000404065.3 Pinus taeda
TTGTGAATTATGAATATGATGCTTCGTGAAAGACTAAAGTTGTTTCATTTCATTATTCATGTTTCATTTTATAAATTTATAACATTTCATATCATGTTAACAGTTAGAATTTAGGACTTAGAAATATCTAAGATATTACTTCTTGTAATGGTTAAACTTAGCTTACAAGTACCTGTACAACTTTGGTGATCAATGATGATAAATGCTATTGAATTTCAATTTTAAAAACTTGAAGTTGAAACTTTAAGATTGAATGTGATGAATCATGATTCATGAGACTCAATATGTTGCAGTTGTAATATGTGTAAAATTACTATCTTGTGGACATGGTTGATGAAGATTATAATTTCTAGATGATTGATGTGATATGGTTCAATGATCAATCTATGTATTTTTAAGTTTTTTATATCTAATTCATCATTCTACATGTTTTTGTTGACATATATGTATCAAAAATTAAAAAATATAAAAAATACATATATTTTTAAAAAATCACTCCGAGATTCGCTCCCAAACTGGGAGCTTCTAAAAATGGTCGCTCCCACTCCCATTTTCGCTCCCGCTGCCCGCACCCAAGTAACATTGGCTCCAACCTTCAAAACTTGACCCTTCACAGCTTGGCCCTCCAAATATAAATTATGTCGTTGTGACTGATCCTATAAATCTCTACACTCCCAACTCCAGCAATCCTCCACAAATGGCCCTCTAAATGATCTCCCAGCTCCAAAATCTGCGGGATAATGTTGCCCCAACAAATCTCACTCCAATGACTGCGCAGTGGTGGCTCTTGGATGTTGATTTCGGGTAGCATCGGATGTGCTCTAGGCCTCAAATTTGGCAGGGAGGCTTAGGCACATGCATTCCAAAGAACCCAGAAACTGTTGTGGAAAATCCACCCAGAGACAATTTTATTAAAATAATTAATATTTTTAATGGAGTTCAATATTAATGGGTATTAATCTAATTTCCGGTGTAACTTATAGAAAAAGACGGAGATCAAGTCAAAATGATCTGAGCCTTTTATTAGGAATTAATCTAGGTCGTTGGTTGCCCAACAAGAAGATATAATAAGGGGCTTGAGGGTCATTTGGAAAACACACCAAGAGAGATCAAGAAATTGATTTTTTGAAGTGAGAATTTCTTAGGAGGAAAATTCGATTGAGAAGATTTCTTGCAGTTGAGGGGCAGTGATAACTTTTGGAGAGAGTGATTTTCTCAGCCAGAGAATCATCAGCAGAGAGAGGCAGAGAGTAATCCAGCAGTGGCAACGCTGAGCCAAAAGGGCTGATGCAGAGCCACGCAAAGGCAGCACAGAAGCCGGTGAGGAGTCCGAAATTTGCAGAGGGAATTTGAGTTTCAGAAGCTGGAGCCAGGGTGTGAGACCAGGAGGCAAAAATTGAATCTCCTGCGCAGCAAATCGACCAGCCAGAGCATTGACGCAGTCCCCAAAGAGCTTGACGTTGGGCTGACGCAGAGGCAGCCAGAAAAGCCATGGAAATCAGTTTGGTGCTGGATCAGTCAGGATTTTCAATGATAGTGTGAGTTAACCTCAAAATTCTTTCTTCCAATATTTCTCTCTGTAACTAAATAACCCTATGAGGTATTCAGAGATGCAATTAGAATTTTTTACTGCTTAATAATAACAAACCCTCAGAGATGCTACACTAGTTTTCCTGCATTGGGTTTTTCCAGGGACGTTTGTCAAAAAATAAGGATGTCGTATGTGTTTGTATTTCCTTGCTCAGTTTCTATGTTTCAGAATCATATTTAATTTGGTGTAGGCTACTTCAATAATTTGTTTCAATATTTCAATAACAAATTTGAAATAAGTTTGGAATGTAATTTACAATCTAGGTGAAGTAGATTCAGTTGGTTGCAGTAGGATTCCTGAGATTGTTAGATCTAGGAATTTTCACATGGTATCAGAGCGTTTGATGTGAAATAGGAAGACCTGATAGCATTGAACCAAGGGCCAACTTGTTGCAGCAAGCAGCAGTTCAAATCCCCTGAGAGATTGCACAGTTCTAACTAGGAGGGCTATATTTCCGAGGTTGTCTCTCTCTGAGTGAGTCGAAAGAGAGGTAAGACTATCAGATTAAGAATTTGCCAAGGCAAAGGGAGCCACATAAAGCCTTAGCGCGAAGCTTGAGGGACGCAGTTTTTCTGCAATCTGAGTGCTGGGCAGAAGCCGTCAGAAGAAGGAAGCAGATCGCATAGTGAGGGAATAATTCCTCAGTGGTTTCTTGACGAGGAAATCAATATTTCTCATTTGTTGGGCAGCAGACTTACCAGCTCCATCAAGGAGTACATAAGCTATCCTAGAAGCTACGCATTAGGGAGAAAGAGGGAGTTGTTCAACAGTTTTTGGAGGAAATGGCAACCAGTGGCTTGAGGGATTAGAACAGGTTAGATAGAGCATCCAACTACGTCATCTTGAAGGCTAGAATGTCTTTCGTTCCAGATGAGCATGCCCTCAAGACATACATCGATAGTGTGGTAGTTGAACCTGTAGATGCAGATCCGTTGAAGAAGTATAAGGCTGAGATGGCAAAGGCCAAGAGGATGACCCTGGATGGAGTCAAGGATCATGTGGTGTGCCATGTTGCTAGCAGAGCGACTGCAAAGGAGATGTGGGATGCCTTTGCCACGTTATATCAGGGATCTTCCGAGCAGCGAAACATGTACTTGGAGCAAAAGCTGAGATCTGCTCAGATGCAGAAGGAAAAATGTGTGGATCCATTCCTCACGACGTTGAAGGAGACCTGTGATGAATTGTCAGTTGTGGAGCATACACCTCAGGATTCAGAGTTAGTTAGATTGGCCCTAAATTTTGTCTCAAATGAGGGGCAATTGAAATGGGGCAGTAGTTTCCTTCTCTCAAATGCAATAGGATGGCCCCCCATGTCAAAACTTCCCCAACCCCTTAACCAGAGGCATCACACTCCAACACAAAGGGCTATGTGAAATCCGGCAAGGCTAAGACTGGGAAGCTGCTCATGACCCTCTTGAGGCGCTCAAAAGCCTCTTCTGCCACCTATGTCCACTCAAAAGCTCCCCTCTTCGTCAAATTCACAAGAGGTGTTGCAAGTTGTGAGAACCCTCTCACAAATCTCCTATAATAAGTACAAGTGCCCAGGGACCCCCTCAACTCCATCACGTTCCTGGGTGTGGGCCAATCCGGTATAGCCCAAATCTTCTCCTAATGCACCTTCACTCCATCCTCCCCAATCACACGCCCCAGGTGCAACATCTCCGTTAATCCAAACTCACATTTGGACATCTTCACATACAACTCTTCCTCCTCAAGTATATGAAGTACTTCCTCCAAGTGCTGAAGGTGCTCCTCCCATGTCCTGTTGTAAATGAGTATGTCATTGAATAAAACCAGGACAAAGCGTCTCAGCTGCCCATGGAACATGTGGTTCATACAAGATTGGAATGTAGCTGGAGCGTTGGTTAGCCCAAAGGGCATCACCAAGAACTCAAAGTGTCCATAATGGCAACAAAAAGCAGTCTTTGGGATATCCTGCTCCCTCATTCGGATCTGGTGATACTCCAAACGCAGATCTATCTTAGAGAAGTATTTAGCTCCTCTAAGCTCGTCCATCAACTCATCAATGTGAGGGATGGGGTATCTATTCTTCAAGATCTTCTTATTTACAGCCCGATAGTCGATACACATGCACAACGTCCCATCTTTCTTCTTCACTAACACTACGGAAGAAGCAAATGGGCTCGAGCTAGGCCTAATGTGTCCCAATCTCAACAACTCCTGAATGGCCCACTCTATCTCATCCTTATAGGCCGTTGGGTGCCTATAAGGGGTGGTGATGACTGCATTCACCCCCTTCTCCAACTCAATGGTGTGCTCAAATCCATGGTCTGGCAGTCTACCTAGTGGAACATCCGCAAAAATCACCTGCTGCCTCTCTAATAAGGCTACTATATCTGGATGTGTAGCCTGTGCTCGTGCTCCCGACTTAGTAATACGCAACTCAACTGCCAGCTCCACATCTCCATGTCGCAAATCTGCCTCCATCCATTGGGCTGAAACTGTCTGAGGGGGATAAGAGTGCATTCCCCTAAGAAAAACAAGCTTCCCATCTGGCCCCTTGAACTCCATCTCTAACTGTTGCAAACTAGTAGTGACCATCCCTAATGTGTACAACCACTGGACACCCAACACCACATTAGTGTTTGGGACATCAACCACGAATAAATGATCAGTGAGTGAGTAGTTCCCCATCTTCAAGGTCAGCCCCAGGACATACTTAGCACACTACATGGTCCAGTCTCCGAGTACCAAAATTGAGAACCCCTCAAATGTAGTTGTCTGGATGCCTGAATGCTCCACCATCTGGGCATCAATGAAATTGTGGGTGGCCCCACTGTCAACCAAGACTGACACACGCTGCCCCGGTATGGTCCCCCTGATCTTGAGTGTGAAATACTTCGACACACCCCGAAGTGAAGCAAGGACTCCCCCGGTCGGGGCAAACAATGCTCCTCTAGATGGTGGTGGTGGCTCTCCCGATGATGGTCCTCCCTCATCCACTGGCTCCTCAATTGTCTCGGCCTCCTCCTCCTTCAGCTCACTATCTAAGAACACCTCAATGAAATGGGCCTTGCCCTTGGTGCATTTGTGCCTCTGTCCCAAGGCTCTTGGCACGTGAAGCACAACCTCCTCCTCCGAAGATCTCTCTGGATCTCATCATCTAGTTGGCCTGGTGTCTCGGTTCCCTTGTGGTGTCTTGGGCACTGCATCAATCATGTACCGGGTCCTGGAGATAGCATCTGGAAGTGATGTGGGTTTGTAAGCCCTCACCCAACCACGCAAAGGCTCAGCAAGCCCCTGAACAAATAGCATAATCATTCGGGCCTCTCAAATGTTAGTCACCATCACTGCCAATCTCTGGAACTCCATAATGTACACCTCTGCACCGCTAGTTTGCTTCAGATGGGCTAACTCCCTGAAAAGCAACTCTGGGTCCTTCCTCTCGAACCTCTCCAGTAGCCTCCGAGTGAACTCTATGTAGGTGGTAATATGGATGTGCCCCAATGTAATCAATCCATGATACCACCACTCTTGGGCATCTCCCTCCAAGTGAAGAGTAGCAAATCGTATGGCATCAACTTCCCGCAAGGGGTTCAAATGGAAGCATGTGTCTAGCTTCTGGATCCATGCCCTAGCTAAACTCTTCGCTGGACCATCAAAATTCAGAAGTGTAACCCTCCCTACCAACTTCTGCACATCATGGTTGCATGTTCCCCCTTTGTAGTGGGTTTCAGCCCCTGTGCTGATTTTGGGTAGCATCGAATGTGCTCTAGCCATGAAATTTGGTGGAGAGGCTAAGGCACATGAGATCTCCGAGACCCATAAATCGTTTGGAGAACTTCCACCCGGATGAAGAGATATTAAAATAATTAATATTTGTAATGGTTCCTAAGCCTAAACCTAGGAAAATAAAAATATTAAATTATTAATGTGTATTAATAAAATATGGGTGAGAAAATTCTAAGTGACAAGGATCAAGCCAATTCTAATCTTAGCCGTTGATTAGGGACTTAATCTCGGCCGTTGAATCGTCAACAGGAAAAGTATAAGAGGAGGCTTGAGGGTCAGTTGGAGACACACCAAGCGAGATCAAGAATTCGATTTTCTGGGCCGAGGTTTGCTGAGGAAATCGAGATAGTCATCAGTTGCAGCGAGGGGCAGTTGAGCAAGGGATTTTCATCTGAGGCTAAAGAATACATAGCAGAGAGGCAGCGCGGTGCAGGAGAGACAACACAGTCCATAGAAGGGCTAATGCAAAGACAGCAAGAGCCGACGCAGAGGCAGCAGGAGCTGACGTAGAGAACACAGAAGGTCGTAGAGGATGATGTAGAAGTCATAGAGGTTGATGTAGGCAATGCAGAGGGCTGTAGAGGCTAACGCTGGGCTTCAAAGGTAGCGTTGGGGAGATTCTGTGGGGCAGACTGACAGCAGATCAACCGGGAGAGGGTGATGCAGTTCCAGAGCAGTGCTTGGAGCGCCTTTCGCTGTCTAGCACAAGGAACAGTCAGAGTCACTGTGGGGTTGATCATTTGGTTGTTGATTTGCCAGAATATCTATCTCCGGATAGAGGTACTACTACAGAGGAAATTCTTTGTTGGGTGAGCCAATTCTGGAACCCTAGTTTTATTCACGAAATTTTCTTAATAATAAAACCCTCATATATGCTGCACTGGTTTTCCCACATTGGGTTTTTCAGGAACGGTTGTCCAAAAATAATGGTGTCTCTTGTGTTATTGTTTCTGTTTACTTCAGTGCATGATCTGTATATGTGTGAAGGCTGCATTTGTGTTTACTTCGATGTTTATGCAATTAAATAACTTGTTAACGTAAAAAACAAGTAGGAGATAGTAAAATAGAAATTGCAGTAGGGGTTTCTGATGTGTTAGATTCAGGAGTCTTCACATGGTATAAGAGGGATTGCAGATCAGAGGCAACTAAAGACACCAATCAAGAAAATCTGAGAATTTGCAGCAGAGAAGCAACTGTCCCAAGAGATAGAGTTGTTCCAGAGCTAAAGAGGCGAGAGTGATGCAGTGCAAAGAGTGTGATGCAGAGGCTCACACAGTGCCTGTGTCAGCATTCTGAGCTGGGAGAGGAAGACACAGTTGCTGGGAGGAGCCTACGCAGTAGATGCATCAGCTGTCCAGGCCAACACAAAGGCAGAGGGAGGTAGATCAGGCTTACGCAGTGCCAAGTCATCTTTCTGAGCCAGGAACGATTGACGCAGTGGCCAAGAGGAGCTGATACAACTCTCACTGTGATTGCGCAGAGCCAGAAGGTCTCAGATTCTTCAGTTGTCGGGGCTAAGGGAGCTGAGAAGATTTTGATTTGTGGAGCTAGTGGGATGTTGTTTCTATGAGTGCAGAACAGTGTCTAAGGAGACTAAACCAAGGTAGAGGGAAGCACAACCTCGATAGATTTCTAGCCAAGAAATCTAGATCTAGGTTGCAGCGGCAAAGGAGGATTGGAGAGGAGTGATTCGACAGTTGGCCGAAGGATTTCTGAGAGGGAAATCAAGACTCAGAGGGAGTCTAGAGAAGAGGAGCAGAGATGGCAGTAAATGGATTGAGGGATCAGGACAAATTGGACGGGGCTTCCAATTTTTTCATCTGGAAGGCCAGGATCCTGGCAATCCTGGATAAACACCACATCAAGGAATATGCCTTGAAAATCGTAGCTATCCGAGTTGACCCTAATGCAAATGAGAAGTATGAGGAGGCTGAGGTGAAAGCAAAATGCATGATCCTAGACGGGGTCAAGGATCATGTGATACCACATATTGCTAAGAAGAACACAGCAAAGGATATGTGGTAAACGCTGACCACCTTATATCAGGGCTCTTCCGTGAAAGATGTTATTGGAAAATCAGTTGAGGTCATATCAAATGCAGAAAGGAGAGGAGATAGATCCATTCCTTCTCAGGTTGCAAGGAATTCACGACCAAATTACTTCCATGGGGTCCACACCGGATCCAGGGTTCATGGTCAAGATTACTCTAAATGCGGTCTTTGAGGAATGGTAGACGTTTGTCCAAATAATTTTGGGGCAGAGCGACTCTCCCTAGTTGGGAGGAGATGTGGGCAGCTCTTTGACAGGAAGAGATCAGTAAATTGACCAAGGTAAGGAGTAGCGGTAAGGGAGTTCGAATCAAAAAAGAGGAGGAGGATGATGCAGCTCTAGCATCTGCGGGACAGCAGGGGGTTCAGAAGAGGAAAAAGAAAGATATCTCCAAG
The DNA here is from genome assembly GCA_000404065.3 of Pinus taeda. NCBI lineage: Eukaryota > Viridiplantae > Streptophyta > Pinopsida > Pinales > Pinaceae > Pinus > Pinus taeda. The sequence goes on from APFE031149819.1 coordinate 7,789, forward strand.
GTCAAGTGTTTCAATTGTGGGGAGCTAGGACATTATCCCTCTCAGTGCCCCAGAAAGAAAGGCAAGGGAGAATCTTCCGACTCAAAGGATGCTTTAGTAAAGGCGGAGAAGGATGTCGAGACTCATGACGATTGTGCCATGAGTGCTCATGCGCCTCTAGAGAAGAGGTGGGGAGAGGACTACAGAAGAAAAGGGGTAGGATCCTTGAGGTTCCCAAACTCTTGGATCATATACAAATACAGGAGCCCTTAACGACAGTAGCATGATGAAAGGTGTCAGGTGGAGCAAGGTGTGATGGAGCGGCAAGGCAGTGCTAGAGTGTAGAACTCTATAGCAGCGCAGTGGAGGTTGCAACAGTGTAGTGGAAGAAAAGGGAGCACAGGATAGCAACAGAGGTAGCTTCAGCATCACGAGGCTTCTAGACTGAGCAGGATGTCAGTATTTGGGTGAAGTTAGTTACTTACTTCTCAATAACTGAGTTGCAGTGCAGTGGTTAGCAGTGGTAGTGCTATGGGCAGCATGATTTTGAGAGGGAGTTGTGGTACAGATGTAGCAGTGGCAGTGGTAGTGTCATGGGAAGCAGTACAGGAAGCAACAGTGCAGTGGCTGTGGGGCAGCAGGCCAAACATCAACACAGAGGACCGATGCGGAGGATCAGTGTGATGCTTCTATGGTGAAGCATTGCTAGAGCACATTCCTCACTAAGAGGGAGTGTTGATTTTGGGTAGCATCGGATGTGCTCTAGCCATGAAATTTGGTGGAGAGGCTAAGGCACATGAGATCTCCAAGACCCTAAAATCGTTTGGAGAACTTCCACCCGGATGAAGAGATATTAAAATAATTAATATTTTTAATGGGTTCCTAAGTCTAAACTTAGGAAAATAAAAATATTAATGTGTATTAATAAAATATGGGTGAGAAAATTCTAAGAGATGAGGATCAAGGGAGTTCTAATCTTTGTCGTTGATTAGGGACTTAATCTCGACCGTTGAATCGTCAACAGAAAAAGTATAAGAGGAGGCTTGAGGGTCAGTTGGAGACACACCAAGCGAGATCAAGAATTTGATTTTCTAGGGCGAGGTTTGTTGAGGAAATCGAGTTAGTGATCAGTTGCAGCGAGGGGAAATTCAGCAAGGGATTTTCATCCAAGGCTAAAGAACACATAGCAGAGAGGCAGCGTAGTGCAGGAGAGACAGCGCAGGCCCTAGAAGGGCTGACATAGAGGCAGTAGGAGCTGACGCAGAGGACGTAGAAGGCTGTAGAGGCTAACGGAGAATCCGTAGAGGCTGACGCAAGCAGTGCAGAGGGCGGTAGAGGCTGACACAAGCAGTGCAGAGGGCAGTAGAGGCTAATGCAACCAGTGCAAAGGGAAATAGAGGTTGACGCTAGGCTTTAGAGGCAGCGCTGGGAAGATCCTGTGGGGCAAACTGAGAGCAGATCAATCGGGAGAGGGTGACACAGTTCTTGAATGGTGACGCAATTCCAGAGCAATGCTTGAAGCAACTTTCGCTATCTAGCACAAGGAACAATCAGAGTCACTATGGGGTTGATCATCCGATTGCTGATTTGCCAGAATATCTATCTCTAGATAGAGGTACTACTACCGAGGAAATTCTCTGTTGGGTGAGCCAATTCTGGCACCCTAGTTGTATTCACGAAATCTGCTTAATAATAAAACCCTCATATATGCTGCATCGGTTTTCATGCATTGGGTTTTTCTGGGGACGGTTGTCCAAAAATAACGGTGTCCCTTGTGTTATTGTTTCTGTTTACTTCAATGCATGATCTGTATCTCTGTGAAGGCTGCATTTGTGTTTACTTCGATGTTTATGCAATTAAATAACTTGTTAATGTAAAGAACAAGTAGGAGATAGTAAACCGGAAATTGCAATAGGGATTTCTAATGTGTTAGATTCAGGAATCTTCACACCTTGTAGTGCACCTCTCCTTGAGGTGGATGTATTTCCCAAAAGACATCACCTTCTTAATTCGGGCATCCAACCCCTCATACTAAACAATGCCTGATGCAACCGAATGGACCAAATCTGCAACCCGGTCTAGCTACCTGTCTGGCTCAACCTCCTCCACAAAGTGAGGTAGAGTAGGACGACCTACCTGTCCACGCTTGGGAGTGTGTGGGAGTTGATAAGTGCGGCCGCCTCCTCCTGCTCTGGAGCCTCCATCACCTTGAGGCTCTCCCTCAGGCCTACCACACAATTGCAACCCCATCACCTGCTGCATCATGTCCATCATGATCTTTCCTTGCCTCATCATCTGTTGATTAGTCCTCAACAACTGCTCCAAAATTTCTTTCTGATACATTGGCCTAGGTTGCTCATTGTCCTCTTGGTTGTCTAGCCCTTCTCTATGGTTCTCCACCTCGGTGTCTGAAAATGGGTTTGGGCCTTTGTCTCTACCTCGACCCCTGCCTCTGCCTCTACCATGGCTTCTATGGATAGCTACCCCTTGCTATCATGGTGGCATCACCCACGGTTGTTTCCCACCCTGGCCAAGAACATGCCCCGATACCACTGTAATATTCCTAGTGGAAATTTTATAGTGATAACAAAGACAGGCACAAATAAATAGCACAGAAAATTTCAGAAATGGATACACAAACCAGAAATTTCTGCAAATCCCAAACTGGCCAATTTTTATTAATAATATATGTTGTGGTACAAATGAGTTGGAGAAAGTACACCTGGGTTTGCACAAGGAAAGCTACAAGCACCAAGTGATGAGTACAAAAAAGCCCAATGACTGCAATAATGAGCTCCTTTAGAAAATTGCGCCGCTACTCCAAAACTACACCGCTGCTTGACTTTGCCCCATGATTTTCCCACTCTAGAGTGGCCAAAAAATTCTAACAATTTGGGATTGTGATCCTTGCCCAATAACCCAGAAAGGGGTTCCCTTGGTTCCAACCTTCAAAAATTGACCTTTCACGGCTTGGCCCTCCTCCAAATCTGAATTATGTTGTTGTGACTGATCCTATCAACCTCTGCACTCCCAAATCCAACAATCCTCCTCAAATAACCCTCCAAATGATCTCCCAGCTCCCCAACTCCAAAATCCCCGGGATAATGTTGCCCCAAGAAATCTCACTCCAATGATTGCGCAATGGTGGCTCTTGGACTGTGTTATGCTCCAGAAATGTGTATGACCTGCAAATGATGCTTCTTCCAGTCTTGGTGGTGAAGGAAAGCCTTCTTTGGGCGGCACTCGAAGTCCATCGAAGAAAGGTTGAGCTTCTCACCTTGGGAAGCTCTTGTGCTAAAACAGCATAATGTTGGCTCAGCTGAACAACTAAGGCAATTTTGATTTTCAAATAGACAAAAGACCCCTCTTGCTCCCTCATTCCTTCCTTTTATAAGTGCTAGCCCTGCATTCCTTGTGGGTCCCTCCACAATTTCAATTTTGCCTTAAGGAATTTGAATTCCCTTCCTCCCAAGTGCGTATTTCAAGTGGGCCCCATATTCCACTACCATGCAAATAAAGCATTCCTCCTGTGTTCTCCACCAAAATTTGCCTTGAGCTAGTATTAACCAAACTTGTCAAAATTAATTTTCCCAACATTAGGAAAATTTAGGAAGGAACATTACAATGGTGTGGTGTCCCACATAAAGCGACACAACATTGTGCTCTAATCTTGTTGAAAGATAGAGTTTGTTAGTCAAGGCCTTGCTTTGTTGACAATGTTGGTTATGATGATGTGATGTTGATTCTTAAAGATGGCTTACCAATCCAACTCTTATTGTGAGAACTTTTCAAAGTGAGTATTGTCCTTGTACCAATTGGATAGTTATGAATACCTCCCTAGTTAAGAGGGAGTGTTGGAGAATGTCACTAGTTCAGTCTTCATAATTGTTATTTGACTCATGTAGTGATGTAAAGATGAGACCAGTCTTTCAATAATCTTTCACATTCTGAAGATGAACCACTGTTGTTGGTTCGAAACGTCAATAAAAAAGAAACCTAATGCGATGTATCCAGAAGATAATCTACATAATGGGTTTCATGCTCAAGTCATTTGTCACTAGATCAAGAATTCATTTAATGCTTCTAGGGTTTACATGAGTCAAAGAGTCCTTGTCTTATTGTAAAGACCCTTTCAGGCACTTGTATCAAAAAGAGAAATTATTTTGTATTTTCCAAATGTCAAGAAGGCTCCCAAGACCAAGTCGGCCAACCTATGTGAAGTCGTCCTAGAGAGAGATAATGTGGCCTCTTGGAAGGCTATAAAAAGGTGGAACTTCGACCTATGAGGACACACATTAAGCACATTAGATCTTGTCCTTGGTCTACGGTTGGGAAAGAAGAGTGAAGGTCATAGAGTGCTAGATCAAGCCTAGCAAAGAAGGAGAAGTACCCCAAATCAATTTGGATGTCTAGAATCTTCCTTCTACTGTTCACATGTACAAGAACCCTAGGGTTTATAGAGTTACCTCAAGTCTGAAATTGCAGGTGTTGCAGATTGTTTTAGTAAGAACAAGAGGCTAGAAGAGTCATCATCTTGAGAGATTTTGCTTCACTACCTTTGGAGACTTTGTCTTGCATTGAGGAAGGAAGATTGGCTGCCTGGCTTGGTTCTTGGTGGTAGCTCTGGTCTCAGTTTTGGTCTTGGAAGTCTCCTTTGAATTAATTCTATAAGAAGAGAAGTTTTTTTTGGGTTTTCCACTTGGAGGGGTTTTTCCCTAGCTTTGAGCCTATATCTTGTGTTCATCTCTTTGTCATTGTGATATTCATTGTTTTGGCATTTATTCAATGATAAGAACATAAGCATAATTAAGAAGAAGAATATCATATCACAAATATCTATCAAGGAAAGAAAAATCAAATTAAAAGTCTTCCTAATGCTACCCTAATGGATTTCTTAACACATATGGTGTGTGAACTTTACCAAGGTAATTTATGATTGTTGAATTTCCCCGGACCTTGGGTCTAGGATAGAATCTTAGAATCTTTGACGCTACCAAACCAAGAATCTCAACAAAGCTACTTTGCACAGTGGAACAATATAAAGCAGTAAATCACACATGCACAAGTACAGGAAACTTTTTACAAATTTCAACCCAACTCTGTTATATTAATAAACATATAATACAACTATCTAGGGCTCCCATACAAGGGATAATGGCCCTCAATTATCCACAAGTACAAGAATACAAGATACACTACAATCTCGTTGCAGCATTTATGTTGTATCTCATCTTGTCAGTCCTTCACTTTCGTTCTTCTCTCTAGCTGCCCGTTATTCCATCAAAGGACAACACATAAAGTCTCCAGGAGGGTTGCTTCCTATCACTGCTGCAAGTCACTTCTGCTACAATGAACATGGGCTTATACAATCTACTCTTCTAGGTTGGCCAATAGCTAAGCTCCAATCTACCAATCTAGTAGCTTCTTTCGACAATCAAAGAGCTACACATTAGGCTCAATCCTTCACCCAACCTCCAGCTATCAAGCTCTTGTTATGACTACTTTTCAAGGACTACTTTGGGCCATCAACGCACTTCCCTCCACAAGTCCAATGATGCCTAATACTTCACTGCAAGATCTACTCCTAGGATAGGCTTTCATCCACTAAGACAAGCCTTCCAATTGACTCCCACAAGCTGCAAATTAATCTTATCCACTTAGCAAACAATGGCAACACAAAGGGACCAATCACACCCTTTCTTGACCACTGGTTCTATGTATTTTAATTTTGAGATGACAGTCTAGTTAGGGCTTTTTCCACAGTCCCAAACACTGTTGCAAGTTTCCTGTGTATAGCCTCAAATCTGGCCCTAACACTTCGATGTTTCTCCCCTTGACTGCGGCCTAGCCAAATGAGGGTGCTCCTCCTCTCGGCCTCCACAAACAAGAGCTACTTACCTGTTTTTCCTTCATAGAAGCCTGCATCTGACACCTGTGACAAAACGCAGCCCTAAAACACACTTACACTGCCCAGATCTTCTCCTAATCCACTCGACCTTCTTTCAATAGGACTCGGCCTTCACTACAGTGGCAAAACAACCCTGAACTCACCCAACCAACTCCTATTCTCCTTGTTGTTCGGCTCCTTGACCTGCAGCTCAGTTTAGAGAAGATTTCCTTGGCTCACATTCTCTCCTATTTATACCTTTCTTATGTGTCTTTGTCACACTCTAATTTCGCACACCTAAAACAAGTCATCCTGACTTGTATGCCAAATTAACCTACATCCACATAGAAAAATTCATTTCTTCACTTTTGCCCCTTTCTTCTCTAAGGGTCCTCTAACACCTCCATGTGTCAAATCATCAAAACTCCTTGTGGATTCACGCCCACCAGCTTGGGTGAAAAGCCCACGTGCTTGGGTTCTAAGCTCACAAGTTACTTTGTGGTGCTCCATCCTTCAAAACCTGAACCCTAGGGCTTGGATTACCTCCCAAGCTACTCAAAAATCAACACTCCCTCTTGGCAAGGGAGTTACATCCAAGACTAGGAAGTAACTCACTGTCAACATCATTGCTCGCAACACTCGCCCAACTCTTGGCACTCACCACTGCAGCAATCCCTATAGTATGAACTATGCCTCTCTCAGAAGTGTCACTATCACTGGAAACATCCTGCTTCTTCTTCTTCTCTTGTATCGCTTTCCAATATATCCATGATTCCTTCTTAGCAGATGTGGAAGCACCCTTGCTTTCCACTAACCATGCACTCTTCTTGGGCTGCAAAGTCTCCCTCTGAATCTACAAGATCCCGCTAGAACTCGACTCCCTTTGAGTCTCTGATCCTAGATCTTCTTCTACGGAACTTGTACATGTACCTATGAAGCCTGCACCTGGAACTGCTTCTCTGGAACCCGTACCTAGTCCACCTATTTCTTTTTCCCATGATCCATATGCTTGCCCATTAACTTGTATAGACCATGCTCTCTAACTCCAAGCACAAAACCTATGGAGCTAGAGCCTCTAGGCCTGAGTCTTGCCTTCCCATCCTGGAACAAGACCTCAAACCCTTTCTTCTCGATCATCAAGACGGATATCACATTATGTTTGAGTCTTGGTACAAATAGTACATCTTGGACATGCATCACTCGACCTATCTCCATTCTGAATGGCACAAGTCCCGATCCTTAGACCTACTTCTGAATCTTGTCGCCCAAAACCATGTGCAACTTCGAGTCCCATTCAACTAGAGTCTCAAAATCCTCTTGTGACCCTGTCATATGTTTTGATGCACCACTATCCACGTACCATCCATCCTCATCAATAGTACCCTGCGAGAAATGATAGATTATAGCAAAGTCCTCCTCCTCCAGCATTCTGGTGAGAGCATCTATCTCAGCAAAAGTGGCAACACTGGCGACCTGCTTCCCTTTCTTCTTCTCTTCATCTCCCTTCTTCTTCATCGGACATCTCGATGAAAAATGACCCATCTCGCCATAGTTAAAACACTTGACTTTACTCAAGTCCTTCTTTTGCTTACCCTTCATTCGTGTTCCCAGTGCCATGTCATCATCTGAAGCCCTCTTCTTTGGATGAAGATTCTCATCTTGCAACTCTTCCTGAATGAGGTTGTCCCACAAACTATTCAAGTCTGGCAATTTTTCTCTAGCAATGATCCCTTTGATCAAGGGCTTCCATTCCTCGGTGAACCCTTTCAAAGAAATCCATACCATATTAGAATCTGAAATAGTCACACCAATGGCATCAAGCTCATCTTTGACTTGAGACAATCTCGTCAGATATGAAGTCACTTCTTCACCTTGTATCATCTTGGTGGACTTCAACTTATCCTCCAATACCAGTACCCGGTGCTCGTTTTTATTTTGGAACAAATTCTCAAGAGCCATCCACATCTCATGTGCAGTGTTCTTCCCTGACAAATTAAGTATTAGGGGATCCTTCACACCATCTAGGATGATCAATCTCGCCCTTGTATTTAAATCCTCGTACACTTCTAGCTCCTTTGGGTCAGTTGGCTTCTTGATGGATATTTCGTCAAACTCCCAAATCTTGTTGACCTACAAGACCAACTTGATCCTTTCCTTCCATGGACTATAGTTGGAAAACCCCTCCAGCCTATCCTCATACTGGAGACCAACCTGCAGCTTCGACATTGTAGTGATCCCTTCACCTACAATGTGACCAAATCCTCTTAAGTTGTACTTCATTGTGCACACTTTGATTCACTGTCTTCCAAAGTAGCTGAAACAAGCTCTGATACCATGTTGAATTTCCATGACCTTGGGTCTAGGATAGAATCTTAGAATCTCTGATGCTACCAAACCAAGAATCTCAGCAAAGCTACTTTGCACAATGAAACAATATAAAGCAGTAAATCACACATGCACAAGTATAGACAACTTTTTACAAAATATTGTACAAATATGTACAACGACCCAATCTTTGTTATATTAAACCAACTGAATAATACAACTGTCTAGGGCTCCCATACAAGGGATAATGGCCCTCAATTATCCACAAGTACAAGAATAAAAGATACACTGACAATCTCGCTGCAACTTCTATGTCATATCTCATCCTGTTAGTCCTTCGCTTCCATTATGCTCTCTAGCTCCCCCTTAGTCCATCAAAGGACAACACATAGAGTCTCTTCCTATCACTACTACAAGTCGCTTCTGCAATGAACACGGGCTGATCCAATCTACTCTTTTAGGCTAGCCAACACCTGAGCTCCAATCTACCAATCTAGTATCTTCTTATGTCCATCAAAGAGCTACACACATTAGGCTCAATCCTTCACCCAACCTTCAACTGTCAATCTCTTGTTATGGCTGCTTGTCAAGGGCTACTTTGGGACATCAACACGCTACCCTCCACCAGTCTAATGATGCCCAATACTCCACTACAAGATCTGCTATTAGGATAGGATTTCATCCACCAAGACAAGCCTTCCAATTGGCTCCCACAAGCTGCAAATTAATCTCATCGACTTAGCAAACACTTCCAGCCAGAAGGGACCTATCACACCCTTTCTTGACCACTGGTTCTGTCTATTTTAATTCTGAGATGACAGTCTGGTTAGGGATTTTTCCACAGTCCCAAACATTGCTGCAAGTCTTCTATGTATAGCCTCAAATCTGGCCCTAACACAAATGTGTGTTTTCCTCCTCTCGACCTCCACAAACAAGGGTTTCTTACCTGTTGTTCCTTTAGAGAAACCTGCGGCCCAGACCTATGACAAAACACAACCCTAAAACACACTTACACTACCCAGATCTTTTCCAATCTACTCGGCCTTCACTGCAATGGTAAAACAACCCTGAACACTGCCAAACGGCTCCAATTCTCCTTGTTGTTATGCTCCTTGAACTGCGGCTCAATTTAGAGAATATTTCCTTGGCTTGATTGCTCTTGGATGTGAGAAAATGATCTCACATTCTCTCTTATTTATATAGCTTGAGTGGGCCTAATGGTTAAGAGCATGTGTTTCCTCCTAAGAGGTCACAGGTTCAAAACTAGAGAGGGGTAGAGTATGTATGACTTCGTAGACTTAGCAGTCAAATCGTTGCGTGAAGGTGAGTCCCTTGTCCCACAAACAAGGGGGTCTCATACACAAATTTGGTGTCTAGCTTGGCCGTGACCTTAAAAATGGATAATAATAATAATAATAATAACCTTTCTTATGTGGCTTTGTCACACTCTAATTTGGCACACCTAATAATCAAGTCGACCTGACTTGTATGCCAAATTAACCTACAGCCACATATAAAAATTCATTTCTCCACTTCTGCCCCTTTCTTCTCTAAGGGTCCTCTAACACCTCCATGTGTCAAATCATCAAAACTCTTTGTGGATTCACACCCACCAACTTGGGTGAAAAGCCCACATGCTTGGGTTCTAAGCCCACAAGTCACTTTGTGGTGTTCCATCCTCCAAACCCGAACCTTAGGGCTTGGACTACCTCCCAGTCTACTCAAAAATCACTAATGACTATCATGGACTTGGTTGTGGTAAATCGATCTCCCCTAATGTCGTTGTGGATCATTCTTCCGAGATGTGATGAGATGAGATCTATGAGGTCATGGAAATTGACATATGTGAAAATTCCTTAATCTAACATATCAGAAACATCTACTACAATTTCTAGTTTAATATCTCCTACTTGTTCTTTACATTAACAAGTTACTTAATTTCATAAATATCGAAGTAAACACAAATGCAACCTTCACAGATATACAGATCATATACCAAACTAAACAGAAACAATAACACAAGGGACACCATTATTTTTGGACAATCGTCCTTGGAAAAATCCAATGCAGGAAAACGGGTGCAACATATAGAGGGTTTGTATTATTAAGCAGATTTATGGATACAACTAGGGTGCCAAAAATGGCTCACCATTCAGAGAATTTCCTTGGCAGTAAGTACCTCTCTCCGAAGACAAATATTCCAACAAATCAGCAATCAGATGATCAAACCCACAGTGACTCTGACTATTCCTTGTGCTGGACAACGAAAGCTGCTCCAAGCACTGTTTTGGAACTGTGTCACCCTCTCCCGGCTCAGGATCTGCTTATCAGTTCCCAGTCTACCCCACAGAATCTCCCAGCACTGCCTCTGAAGCCCTCTGCGTCCTCTGTGTCCTTTGCGTCAGCCTCTACATCCTTTTGTGTTCTCTGCGCTGGCTCCTCAGTTCTCTGCGTCGGCCCTTCTTGGGCCTGCGTTGTCTCTTCCAACAATTCACTGCCTCTTTGCTATGGCTTGGATCGAAATTTCTTACTAAACTACCACGCACTGCAACTCATCTCTAACTCGATTTCCTCAGCAAACCCAGCCCCAAAAAATCGAATTCTTCATCTCTCTTGGTGTGTCTCCAACTAACCCTCAAGCCTCTTCTTATACTTTTCCTATTGAAGATACAACAGACGATATTAAGTCCCTAATCAACAACTAAGATTATATATGGCTTGATCCTCGTCTCTTAGAACTTTCTCACCCATTTTATATTAATACACATTAATATTTTAATTTTTTTAAGTTTAAACTTAGGAACCCATTAAAAATATTAATTATTTTAATATCTCTTCATCGAGATGGAATTTCTCTAAATGATTTTTGGGTCTTGGAGATCTCATGTGCCTTAGCCTCTCCACCAAATTTCATGGCTAGAGAACACATCTGATGCTACCAAAAATAAACACTCCCTCTTAGCGAGGAATGTGTTCTAGCAATGCCTCACCATAGAAGCATCAAACTGATCCTCCGCATCGGTCCTCTATGCTGATGCTTGGCCTACTGCCCCACAACCACTACACTGCAACTTCTTGTACTGCTGCCCATGATATTTTCATTGCCACTGCTACATCTCTACTGCAGCTCCCTCTCAACATGTTGCATCATGCTGCCCATAGCACTGCCACTACTAACTGTTGCACTGCAACTCAGTTACCGAGAAGTAACTAACTAACTTCACCCAAAATACTAACATATTGGTTAGTATGGAAGCCTCGTGATGTTGAATCTACCTCTGGTTCTATTCTGTGCTCCCTCTGCTACCACTACAAGTCACCATGTTTGTGTTCGAGTTCAAGTTTGGCGATCTTGAAATTCGAATAAAGTTCGGCAACTAAAATTTTGTCGATAAAATTCGACATAAAATTCAACATATAGAAATTCGAAAAAAAATGTATATATATATAAAAAATCAATTTAAAGTCAAATTCAAAGTCTATAATGCACATTGCAAAGACATAATATTATTGCTCAAACATTTAAATTATTTCAACATAATTTTATAAACCATGAAAACGAGTGCCAAATTCCAATAAAGAACCAAGTTCCAACTTCCATACATAGTAAACAAGGTGAGAAATTCATCATAGACATTGGCAATTTGGCACACATATCAAATTCAACAAAACAATGGGCCATATTAGATTTCATATATTGAAAAACAATCTGATAAAAAATTATTCAAAATATATAAACTCGAAAGTTTAAAGTAGCTTGGCAGTTTTAGAAAATTGTTCATGCAAAAAGTAAACTAGAAATCTATAACAGGAACACAAGTTTTATTCTTGATGTTCCTGTGGCCCACTTGTTATATCAAAAGTTCTATATCATCAAGAGCAGTAGGAGCTGTGAATCCGCTAGATGCTTCATCATTAGATTCATCAGTCAATTCCCTGTCAATGTCACTATCAATGTACAAATCAGCTTCATCCATTGATGCATTTGGAACAGGATCGATCCACAGAGTAGAGGATTGGATGACTCTTTAACCACATTCTTCAATGCCCACTGCAAATTACTATGAACATAAACAAGATCTTCTAATCTTCTAGATAACAATCTATTTCTTTTCTTGGAATGAATGTGGTGAAAGGAACTCCAATTCGTTTCACATGCTGATGCACTTGATCCCTGGCTTAAGATACGAATTGCAAAATTTTGCAATTCTGGTGCCCCTGAACCATAAAATTCCCACGATACTGCTGGATCACTTCTACTCCTATCATACTTTGTTGATTGTGTTCCAAATAACCCTTCTTCTAACCTGTATGCCGTCAACTGACTTTTGATCAAACCTGCAATTTTTGGATCTAGATTTAGCTTCTCAATAACTTGGATAAGTCCATTCATGATTTCTTCATCCCTATGTCTTGGTAACCCAAACAATCTAGGGTCCAAATAGCATGTTGTTGCATGTAATGGACTATGCATCATCTTCCATCTTTGATCAATTAAATCCCATATCTCCTGGTAATCAACTTCCACATTATTAAAAGCACTTGCAATGGTCTCTTTGCAACAATTAATGCTTTCATAAACAAAACCCATACAAGGTTTGTCACCATCAACCATGCGGAGCACATTAACAATTGGGCCACATATCTTTCAAAACCTTGTTTGCATTTTCCCAAAAGCCATTATTGAGCACTATTTGTTCAACATTTTTCCCCTTAGTTTCTTTTGAAAGGGTAGATCTCTCCCACTCAATGTTGCAAAAAATAGCTCTTAGTCTCACTTTTTCCTCAACAACTCTTTTAAGAGTAATATAAAAAGTGGCAAACCTTGTATCACAAAGCCTCAACAACTCTTTTGATGCATTCTTCATGTATATGCTCAAAGCGAGATAATGGCTGATGATGAAGTTTGCAATTGTTTCGGCTCTTCGGATTGCCTCATTAACCCAAGGAAATTTGGCTAAGTCATGCAACATTAAATCCAAGCAGTGGGTTGCACAAGGGGCCCAATAAATCTGATTATACTTTTCCATAATCAAATTCCCTGCACCAACACAATTTGATGCATTATCTGTAATAACATGGACAACATTTTCCTCCCCAACCTCTTGAATCGCTTCATCCAAAATTCCAAAAATAAATTCTGATGTCTTCACTCGATCCATTGCATTTACTGCCTTCAAGAAAAGTACCCCTTGAGGACTATAAATAAGCACGTTGATCAATGGGCGATGACACAAATCTGACCAACCATCACTCAAAATTGTGCATCCTGTAAGCTTCGAGGACTCTTTAATCTCAGCCAACTTTCCTGTCACTCTGTCTTTTGTTTTCTTTAGCAAAGTTGTCCTTAAAGCTTCAGATCCGGGAGGAACATAGCCCTTCCCAAAATCAATGGCCTTTTTAATTACATTTTTAAAATATGGATTCCTCGCCGCATTAAAGGAATTGCACATGCATAAAAGAATTCTGCAACAGCATCATCAACTTCTTGTTTCTCAACAGGTTTCCAGAAATTATTTAATGTTTTTGTTCCACCCGTTTTTGCTTGAGTAGAACTTGATCCACCAATGTTTGAGATTGAATTAATGGTGTTAGAGGAAGACATGGCAATCTCCCTCTCAATTTGTTGCCTCTTATTTACCCTTTTCTCCTTTTGCATCTTTGAATTCGAATGGTCTTTCTGCACTATGGATTTTTGTTCATCAGAGATCTTAGTGCAGGCTTCAACACCACCTCCACTTCCATTGCTAATACCGAGAAGGTGATCCACTACTCTCGTTAAAGTGCCAGTGAAATCATGTCCACACAGCTGACATGAAAGATTATAACCATCTTTTTTGACAAAATTCCAAGCTATAGCAGTTGATTTTGGGGGCGCCATTAAAATTTGAAGGTTCTCAACCTTTGATTGTTGAAGACTGGTGAAGGCTTGAAATCTGAAATCTCTGCAATTTTTTTTTTATTTTTATTTTTTT
>APFE031149821.1:0-13372 GCA_000404065.3 Pinus taeda
TTTTCCTTTTCTCATCTCTGCGTTCGGTTTCCCTTTTCGAGGTATGCTAATTTATAATGGTTTTTTTAATTAAAAAAATTGTATAATTAAAAAAATTAACAATCCATGATAATTTAAGGACTCTTAATAGGATTTTTTAAAAATAAAAGTAAGGAATGAATAACATTCTAAAATAATAATAATTGTCTCATTATTGATTTGACTCATCATTTCTCCTACCATTTTGGGAAAATAAAAACAAACACACAAATAAAAAATTACAGAAAATTTGATTTTTTTAATTTGTTGTGAATTACTTCATTTTAACACAACCCTCTTTTTTTATTAATGATTCTTTAGGCCATTGACTGCATGCTCTCTTCTTTTTCTTAATGTTTCTTTGTTCCATTGACTGGGTGTTCCCATTGATATGTCATTGAATGTCTAAAAATTTCTTTTCTATCGGTTTATGTCCAGGAATCCATTACCAGTAACATCAGATTTCACTATGGTATATCTATTTCTGTTAGAATTTGTAATTTTAATGTTCAACGGGATTGATAAAATCCATTTGATTGCTTTCTTCCTGTGAACAGGAACCCAAGTTCCTTTCCTCATGGACTTGCTAAAATGGAGGAAACCCAAGGTCCTTTCCTCATGGACTTGCAGGCCGAAGAGCCTGACTTCCTCTTCAAGCGATGGACTATCCAAAGAATGGATCTTATGGTTCTGAGCAGTCTAGAATGGCGAATTCTCTTTGTTACATTATTTCGTTCGTCGATTGGTGACGCGAGCCAATGAACTCATATTCGACACACACGTGTCAAAACATTTCTAAAATATAATGCAATCCAGAAAAGAAGGCGAACGAGAATCCTTGCTTTAGAATATTTTAAACAAAGCCTCGAATCAAAACCGATGAGTAAATTATGGGAAAAAGAACAAAATGACAAAAAAATCCAAATTTTCCATTCCCTTAGGGTTAGGTCAGGTGGCCACCAACCGAGGGAATCGAATCAAATTTTTTCTTTTACCAAGAGGAAAAAAAACCGAAAAGAAATTAACACCGCAGCAGTAAAATTTGTGCCGTGCTGCTGCTAAATTAGCACATTTTTGTTTTCACGTTACATGTAATGTAGCTAAAACAATTCATCTGACCATTAATTATTACACTTAATCATTAATTTAACTAATCCAGATCTCTGGCATCCACGTGGCTCGCTCACGAGCCTAAAAATAGAATAGCAACGACTATTATCGTAAGTTCTACAGGCGGACTCTGTTTAATTTAACGATGGCAGTGAGTCAGAGTGAGATGAAAAGAAGACGATTAATTTGTTGTTTTGGTCTCACGGCTGGTCTCACAGCGACCCACTGACTCATTCATTGGTAATGGTAACTGAACTTAGGTTAGAGCATGGGAAACCGGGCCAGTGGAAATGTAATGCAACTTTTGTCATTTTCTGCTTTTTTTTATTCTTAATTACGTAAAGCTTTTTTTATGGCAAGGGTTAACCAGTCTGCCATAGGGCATTAAATGTCTTGGTACATGCAAGTTATATAACAAAATAACACACAGCCTCAGTGGCTACATAAATTAAAAATAAACACTGTGTGTTATTTTGTTATATAACCTGTATGTACCAGGGCATTTAATGCTCTATGACAGGCTAGTTAGCCCTTTCCTTCTTTTATTGACTAGTTAACTAGATGTTTTCAATACGTGAAGCGGTTGCCAATAACTTGAAGAGACTCGCTGAAGAATTTGGTCCAAAATGGGCATACAACATATTGTTCCAAGGTTATTTTGTTCATGCAGTGATTGTCAAGTTATGCAATGATAATTTATATGCTAGAATATTTTAATAAATATTTATGGGCTCCATAAACAAAACCATGATAGGGTTATTTTTATTGTTAGGAAATGTAATTTATATGGTAAGGTTCCATGAAAGGAGCTCTAAAGTCAAACACAATGTTACGTTGGGCCTCAAACACTGTTACATTGTTAGTAAAACTAATGGCGCTTTTGAACATGCTATGATTACAATTAAAAAAGAGAAATTATTCTCTATTTCCCAAACTGAACCCTTTTTGTAGGGAGCATGAAGATTATCAAATTCAACCAAACAGAAAATTTCTGTCACTAGCTTGATGGAGGTGTGCATCATTTTTCATTGGCTTTGTCAACTATAGCCACCCTTAACAAGAGAGGAGGATTTCATTTGATGCATTTTAATAGTCCAAGAAATAAAATTGATTGAAAAAAGAATAGGGTAAATGATGGAGCTTCATGTGCTTCATTGTTTATTGGATTTTCCAATTATGGCCATCCTTGAACATGGAAGGATAATTTCATTCGATGCATTTTAAGAGTCC
The DNA here is from genome assembly GCA_000404065.3 of Pinus taeda. Classification (NCBI taxonomy): domain Eukaryota; kingdom Viridiplantae; phylum Streptophyta; class Pinopsida; order Pinales; family Pinaceae; genus Pinus; species Pinus taeda. The sequence goes on from APFE031149821.1 coordinate 2,359, forward strand.
AAGAAATAAAATTGAATGAGAAAATAATAGGGTAAATGATAGAGCTTTTTGTGTTTCATTGTTCATTGGTTATTATTAAAATAATCTAATTACTTCCACATGAGTAGTTGGCTAAAATTAGAGAGTCAATTAACTTAGCCTTGAATCAAGTCGAGTTAATCCATAGTCTAATTTATAGTGTGTGGTTGCATGTCAAGCTATTTTAGATGAGTTGATAGTTGGAAAAAGTTAAATGCCCTTCGCTGGGTTCATTGTAATAATAAAGTTATTGTGTGATCAATAGAAAACACACAAGTCATTTGTTTTGTGAGAATTTTGTGTTTAAGCTCCTTTGCCTTTCCAACAAATTGGTAGTAGAGTTGAGGAAGGATCACAACATTTGTGGTGCCAACAGAGCCAGTGAGAAGAGGGCTAAAAAAAGAAATCTAATAATTTTTTTAATAAATTTGTGTTGCAAATTTGTCGAACCATTAAAAAACATGCAAATTTCTTAATTAGTACAAAACCCACACAATTTACGTCAACTTTAAATTTTAGATTATGTATGCAATTTTTATGCAGTCGGTTTAGTACAAAACCCACACAATTTACGTCAACTTTAAATTTTAGATTATGTATGCAATTTTTATGCAGTCGGTTGTGCGCAGGCTGTTAATAAACGGAATGAATATGGAGTCAACGTTTGTTTTGAAGTTCGAAACTATCACCTGTCAAAAGGTTATACGACTGTTTTTTAAGTGGCTCATTAAAGTGGAGTATTTTTTTTAATTATCTCAAAGACCTTTTATATCCTTGTGTAGTTTTTTCAAGGGATAGGTATAAAAGCATATTTTGAAAAGGGGATAAGTATTATCTCAAGTTTTTTTTAAGAAGGATTATAAAGTGTTTTTTTAATAAAGATTTTTTATATAAATTATTTTTTTATATAAAAATTTTTATAGAAAAAATAATTAAGGGTTTATTTATAAGGAATTGTTTTAAGAAGAAGTTTTGTAAGCTTATAAAAGGAGAAATTTAGGGTTTTTTTGAAGAGAAGTCTTGAAGAAAGATGACTTTCTCAAATTTCTAGCCCCAATTTTCACCATTTACAAGGAAGGATTATGATGTGTGGGTCATTAAGATGGTGACCACATTGCAGGCTCATGATGTTTGGGATTATGTCTAGTTTAGGTTTTCAAAACGTAAGGATGCAATAAAAGAACAAGCTCTCACTAATGTAGAGAGGGATCTATGGAAGAAGGACAAGAAGAATAATGCACAAGCGTTGCATCTTATCTAGCAAGGAGTGGACTGAGCAGTGTTCCAGAAGATTATGATCATGTCTTCAGCAAAAGAAGAATGGGATACTTTGGCGACAAGCTATAAAGGTATGGCCAAAGTCAATATTGTTAAGTTGCAGAATACTAGGAGAGATTTTTAAATTCTGCAGATGAAGGAGACAAAGCACAACAATTCTTTCATGAATCGATTCATAACTGTTGTAAATAAGTTAAAAATTTATGGTGAATAAATTAAATATCAAACAATGGTTGAGAAGGTCCTCAGATATTTATCTACCAAATTTGATGTTGTGGTAGCAGCCATAGAAGAATCGAAGGATTTGACATCACTGACAGTTGATGAGCTGATGGGATCACTTTTATCGTATGAGAAAAGGATAGACAGAAATATGAATTCCACTTTGGAGACCGCTTTCAAAAGTCAAGTTTTTATTTCAAGAGATAGAGGTCGAGGCAGAAGCAGATCGAGAGGCAAAGGACAAGGTGGAAGGCATGGTGGTTAGAGAGATGGCCAAGAAGAGAATTAACCTGAAAGTGGAAGCAACTGTAGAAGCTTCAACAATAATGAAATAGTTGACAAATCAAAGGTGAGATTTTATTATTGCAATAAATTTGTTCATTATGCCTGTGATTGCAGGAAGAGGTTAGCTCATCAAGGAAACCAAAGAGCTAATGTCACTGCAAAGAGTATTAACGTCATGTTCCTAGCTTGACATACCATGCATGAAATTTTTGATAATGTGTGGCTATTAGACAGTGGTTGCAATAACCACATGAAAAGCAACAATAATTTGGTTGCAAATTTGGATCAATCCATGAAGACAAAGGTAAAGTTGGGGACTAACAAGACTGTGGATGTAGATGGTAATAGAGTGGTCAACATTTTGACCAAGGGGAGTTGAAGGCAATCTCAAAGGTATATTATGTTCTTGGCCTCAAACATAATTTGATAATTTTTGGTCAATTGACACAAAAGGGATAGTGAGTTAGCTTTGAAGGTCAAGAATGTGTTACCTATGACAAGCCCCAAAGAAAGCATTTGAATGCAAAGCTCCATAAAAGGAGGAACATACTCTTTCCTCTAATTATGAACTATAGTGATTAGGTTATTTCTTTTACAATCGCATGTTCCAATGATTATTCGTTATGGTACTTTCGGTTTGGACACTTGCACTTTTCTTGTTTAAGATTGTTGCAGCAGAAACCGATGGTCAGGGGATTACCTCCCATTATTATAGATCCATTTGGGCACATCAAATCCCAACATCCAAATCAGTGTTTTAGGGCTCATCAAACCCTAATTTAAGTTACTTCATGCCCTAAACAAGTCACCCCTTTGAATTCCTCCTTCCTAGATAGTTTCATGACTTGAAGACATCCAGAAATAGCCTCTAGAGGGACCAACGTAGGTAAGCCCTTATGAAGGTACATAGCAGAGCAGTTAAGTCCACTGCAAGGGTGCTCTGCAGAGCATTTAGGTTTCCTTTCCCCTGCACTAGGTGAGAATGAGCGAAATTCACATGGGTTGGGGGAATATTCTTATCTTTTGGAGTCATCTAGAAGTTTCCCTCACTTATTAACTCCTATGAGCTCGAAAATTGATGAGGAATGAGTTAAGGTGCATCCTATCCTCTCATCCCTTCCTCCATGGGGCTAATTATAAGTATGGAAGGCCATTCAATGCCACCATTAATGACAAAGCCTCCTTCATCTTCCTATAAATTGACCACTCATCTAAGTGATCAGGAGTTGGATTATGTTGAATTGTAAGGAGATAATGCTGCTATGAGACTTGACTTTGGAGCAAATGATGTGATTCCACAAGCTTGTCTTTCTTTTGATGTGATGTGGATGGGATGCAAGCTGAAGGAATGAATTTGAATCAGACACTGATGGTTGTAATTCCTTCTTCTATCTAATAATGTGTTTGAACCTTTTTGCATATATTTTGTTCTTTCATAATGCTTATATGTATGAATTTCTTTTGATTCCTTTCATTTATATTCAATGGATCGTATGCTTTGATCGGTTTTTATCTTCTGTTGTGTTTTCAGGGTATTTATCAAATAAATTAAGTACGGGAAGGAGTGACAAAATCGATAAAAGATAGATGAGAGGAAAGTAGAACTACAGGTAGGCCTTCTATCCCCTCTTTTTATCTATTGTTTATTGGAAAAGTCTAAAACACTTTAAATTGTTGTTCTAGGCACAACCACTTGTCTAGTGAATTAGTGTTTATCGGTAGATGTTAAATTCTCCAAAACACCCATTAAAGAACCTACTAGTACTTATGAGTGTTTCATCTTGGGAAAGCAACATGAAAGTTTTCCAAAGGGATTTGCATACAGAGCAAAGCAACCTCTTGAGCTAGTGCATACAGACTTGTGTGGACATATGACGACACAGTCGATTGGTGGAAGTTGTTACTTCCTTACTTTCTTTTACTACTATAGCAGAAAGACTTGGGTTTACTTCTTGAAGAAGAAGCCTGAAACTTTTGAAAATTTCAAGGAATTCAAAGCCTTAGCAAAGAACCAAAATGATCAATATATCAAGGTATTTATGATCTGAATGGGAAATTAGTTTTGTTGTGCTAAATTTCTCTTCAGAATATGTAAAACTGCTTAAGGACTCATGAAGTTAATTGCAAGTTTTAACATGAGCTTTTGAATGTTTTTATGTAAATTTAATATACAAATTAACATAAACAAATGACTGAATAGTAGCATATAACATACATGAACATCACCAAAACAGTATCACAAAAACACATGATGAAGTAGTTTAGCCCGCTTGGGCTATGTCTCCTTCGTCCATATTCCAATGGCTTAGACCTCTTTGTTATGCTCAAAAGTGTGAATACATCCATTTACAATGCTCAAACATCACTAAAACGTGTTCTGATGGCCCCGGAATGCCAAACAATGCCTATCTAGCATCTTTATCCTCTTGCTTTGGTAAAAAAATGAAGAAGTTATGGCTTCCCTGAGACTTTTTGCAAAGCACACCTCAATTTCCCCAAAATCTGGCACAATCCTACAAATTTACTTCCAATTCCACTAACCGAGCGTCGATTTCACCTAATTCCAGGTGAATTTGTCGAATGGATTAAATTCCCAATGAGTCCTTAATCCCAAAAATTAGGCCACATGTGGGGGCCACATGCCTAGGGCTAAGGCTAACAGCTCATCCCTGCTAGCCAGGCCCCCGCTCCTCTTCGTGCGCAGTTGTGTTTACTGGATGTGCCCAAGGGTTACCCCTTGTGTGATGGCCCCTTTCTCGGATGGTGCCAAACTTCAATTTTAAATATAAGTCAAATGTCTAACAAGCAACAAAATATGAAGTGTTAGTTAGACTTAGTGCTTGGAGTTTGGAGGTAACAGGTTCAACCCTCACCGTTGCTACCTGATCCTTAACCAAATTTGGTGCCCCTCAGTCTGCCATGTGGTAGCCACTAGCTGGGCAACGTGGCAGCCTATGGTTGGCCACCAACCAACCAATAAAATTTGTCCAAAACTCCACCAATGAAATCATGCCACTTGGAACCATCTAATTTGCCAGAGGAAAACAATCATATGCACAGTCACTTTGTAACGTAGGCATGCCCAGTCAGTGCCATGTCAGCAGTAGGGACTATTGACTGGGTTACCTGCATATATATTTGTTTTAAATTCGCCTGTTTAGGAAAATTAACAAAACATTTTTCTGGGAGTATGCAGAGTATGTTTCGTGTGAAACTAGTTACACTGGAATGAAGTTGATGACTACTACATGGTCATTCAGGTTCCACACTGATCCGGCAACTTTGAATTTTGAGAAAAATTTTGAGCACCTAATCATCCTCCCCATTGGAAGCTTTTGGACGCCAAAAGATCACTTTCAATTTTTCAGCAGGTGAGGGTAAAGTTCCCTCAACTTTCCAATCCTGATCAATTTGGCATTGGAAGGATTTTTTCCATTGAGCCCCACATGAAGGTAATCCATATTCCCTCATTATAAAGACCTTATTGTTCTGTCAAGAATGTTGTCCTGTTGTAGTTCATCAAGGTATTCAAGAGAGAAATATTGAATGGACAGAATTTGAACATTCTCTCCTTGATCTTCAGCTAAAGGAGGCTCATACAACCTTAAATGTTCCACATTAAAAACAACATAAATTTGCATATATGAAGGAAAATCCAACCTGAAGGCATTGTCACCAATCCTTTCCAGAATTCTGAATGGACCATCTCTAGTTGGCTTAATATTTTTAACTTCTCTTTGGAGCTTGTCTTTGCTAATATGAAGCCAAACTTCATCACTAAATTAGATCTTGTGATCTACTTTATGCTTGTTGTGCCTTGACTTGTACTTGCCTTGCCTCTTTTCCAGTTGTCCTTGAACTCTTTGGTGCACCGATTGGATTTGTTTAATGATCCTTCTTGCTTTTTCTATGTCACTATGACCATGAATAGCAACATCCTTTCCAAAAATGAAATCAAAAGGAGACTTAGGCAAGTCTCCAAAACATGCTTCAAATGGCAATGTTTGAGTTGAAGAGTGCTTGTCCCAGTTGTAAGCATGTTGAATGTAGTGCAAATGTTCATCCCACAACCTAAGATTCTTGTTGCGATACTCACTAAGAAGATGTATCGTGGTCCTATTCAATACCTCTCTTTGGCCATCTGTTTACAGATGAAATGTTGTACTCTTTTTCAATTTGGTGTCTATGAATCCCCACAAGCTTGACCAAAATTTCCCAACAAAGCGAGAATCTCGATCAGTAATAATGGATGTGGGAAATATAAAATGCACCCATACATTCTGAAAGAATAACTGAGCATATTGTTCAGTTGCAATTTTCTTTTTACATGGCATCAAAAGACACATTTTGCTGAACCTATCCACTACTACATACAAATAATCATAACCTCTTTCTAACAATGGAAGACCTCCTACAAAATGCATAGAAACCCTCTCCCATGGTCATGAAGGTAGCAGAAGTGGTTTGTATAATCCTAACTTCCTATTGCTAGGATTACTGACTGCACATAATGAACATCCTTTAATAAAACTTGACACACTTTCAAGCATGTGAGGCCAATAATAATACCTCTGTCTATGTGCCACCATCTTACTTACACCGAAATGACCAGTAATAAGAGAAGTGTGTGTTAAACTAGGTTGTCATTGATGTCAATATGGTAGTAGCTAGGATGGAAAATATTTTTGAGATGCTACAATGTCATTGATGAAGATACCAAGTCACTAATGAAGAAGTGCCAAGTGTATCTTGGTGAACTAGGAGATCTTGATTATCTATGTGATGAATGTCCTTACCTTTGATGGTCTTGATGATCTTATGAAGTCATAACCTTAGATGTCCTTACCTCCAATGATCTTAATAATGGAAGACTATACGATGAGGATGAAAGACTAAATGCTGCATATGATTGATGACACATCACTATCTTGGGGACATGATGGCATTTATGAGCCTATGATCCTTGATGAAGAAACCAAAAAAAAGTAAGCTCATCCATGACAAGCCCGTCGATGAAAAATGTTGTTGTCCTATATTTCTGCAGTAAATAACGACCAATCACATTAAAAATTATTTTTCACCTCCTTAGAGGAAGAATATTTCCATGAGACCTACAACATCTTTTAGAGCATATTTTTGCCTTTCCAATGAGCTATTACATAGCCCAAAACTCAAAGCAATTTGAAAGTTATGAATTTTTGAAGTTAATTTATTAAGTTTGGATAGTAAGCCAACCTTAACTTGGCTTACTCAAGTCGTCTTGGATCAGAGACGTGTCCCTTCATGTTTAGTCAAAAATAACTATAGATATATGTCTAAATCTTCATTTTTCACCATGAATTCGGTCAAGATTTCAAAGAATAATCACAGAAGCAACAGGAGGCCAAGGAGGACTACAATTGGCCAAATACTTTCTATGATTGGGCTAAACAAGGACATTCTCCATTACAACTCAGACAGGTAAAGGACAATCAACATTTAGAGAAGCTCGAATTACTTACATGCCTGTTGAAAACTTTACCTCACCTTAGATTGCACCTCCTTAGAAGCTATCCAGAATTCGAACAATGGATTGCTACCACTCCATTATAGCTCAAACAATGGTCTATAGCATGAACATAACTATAATTTTGTATATGTTCCAGAATTGTCCTATATTCTGAGCTTGGACTTGTTGTGATCCTTCTTTTGAATATCCAGTGAAGTCTATTTTTTTTTACCTGTGGTAGATTTTGTGTGAACCTATGGTGACTTATTGTAGATTTGTGAGCATTTGGATGACCTGTAACAACACTTAGTTGTAATATCTTTTTATAGACCTATGGAACCTTAGTATCGACCTATGAAGGTACTCTATTGTAGACTTTATGGATTTGAGTTGCAAACTTGTGGAATATTTGAAGAAAAATTACCTTGAGGAATGCTCTGTTAGAATTAAAGAAACATTTGAAGGCTTCATTTCGATGCTTTTTTGGAAGCCATCATTTGTGGGAGACTAGTGAAGACTAGAACTGATCTTAAACCAGACTTGAAGCAATCTTTTGGAGCAGATCAAAAAAATCTTGTGAGAAGTCTAAAAGCATATGTCAAAGACACCTTGTAGCAGCAAGATTGAAGACATCATATGAAAATATGTTGTGCATATTTGAGAGGTCATTCAAAGACTATTTTGGAACAGATCCTTGTTGCAGCATCCTTGAAGACAACTTAAAAATCCTTGAAGTCATCGCTGAAGAGTTGTTTTGAGTATCACTTGAAGCAGCCTTTGAGGACTCCTTGAAGCCCATCTTGACTTATTGTAAAAATCTATTAAGAATACTCATTGGAAGTTCTTTAAAGCAAACTTGATAGCTGGAAGTAGCATATTGAAGATTCGTGGAGATCCTTGGAGACATGATTCTTTGTTGAAGCCCTCATGGAGTAACCTTGAAGATCTTAGCTTTGGTATAATGAAGAGAAGTGATGATACCTTCTATGAGACAAGGTCGTCATTGATGATATGACACGTTGATTAAGTGAAGGGATTGTTGAATATTGACACGGCTCGTTGAAGAAGACTTTGGGAGCTGTGAAGAACAACCTAACTTATCTTGACAAAGCAAAGCTAAAGGATTGGTGTCCTTGGAGTTGGTGCTCTTAAACTCAAGGTTGGTGCCTTAGATAAGATAGGTTTAAAGCCCTAGAGGTTGGAGCTTCACTAAAGTCCAAGTAGGTGCTTTGCACATCCCAGTTTGGAGCCTGGGTGTCTTTATCAAGGGTTGGAGCCCTACCCATATTGTACTTGATTCATTATAAATATTATATTAATAAAAGCATTTACTTCTATTGTTCATTTCTTTGTTCTAAATATAAGTGATCTAACTCGTAAAAGTAACAATTGAAAAGAAATATCGATTCACCCCCCTCTCATTATTTCCAATAGTATGTGCCTCTCTTATGATTTTGACTCTTTCTCCTTATGGAATAAAAAGCTTACCAAGATGGGACAACAAGTTATCATGCAAATGATAATCCAGTTCCTCTATTTGGTTACCTTGACTCAATCTTGCATAAACATCCTGAAAGTCATTGTCTAATGCATATTACTCAATAGGAATTTCATGCAAAACAATATGATGCTTGAGTAAAGTAGATTCACTAATAATAGGCCTTGAAAGCATATCAAAAAATTTATTGTAGATACCTTTCTTATAACTTATCACAAAGTGGAATTGTTGAATAAAACCCATCCATCGGAAGTGCGTTGATTGCCAAAACTTAGATTATGATTACAAGTATTGCAATGGCTCATGATCATTGTGAATGATTGTTTCCTTAGCCATCAAGTAGTGTTTCCACTTTTTCACACTTTGCATCAATATATACAATTCTTTTTCATATGTAGGATAATTAATCATTACACCATTGAAAATTTATGAATGAAATTCTTGCAACATCAAAAAGAGCAAGCTTATTCACACGAAAAAGCTTCATTCAAAGCCATTGACGAAGTTTTAATCGAAGAATTAGTTATGCCCAACCTCGGGAGAATCTCACGCAGAATCGGGATTGTAAAGGGTTGTGTTAATGATAAGGGAAATACGAGCTAGGACTGACTCTCGGAGACTAAAGTTTCGCCAAAGTTTTCGCAGGGTGCATTGACAAATGTTTGACAAATCAATGGTGGAAAACTAAAATAGTAATGACAACTATACTGTGGAAAAAAGGAGTAGATGATGATAGGTGGCCAACTGATTAAAAAAAAAATCTTCTGTGTAATTATATTAAATTTACAATAAATATAAATCATAAATTAATACCATACATATGTATAATCTTCAAAATAATATTTCAGTATTGAAAAATAGTTTATATCGTTGAAGAATTTCCCTAACTAGGCCACTAAAGAATGCATGTAACTCATGGACGGAATCTTTTTAGCACTTTATAATTGTCATCTGCTGGCACACTTATAGCATGTTTCTATTCCAAAACAGAGTTGTTAATAGATTCACTCTTAATAGCATGTTTCTACTTCAAAACAGAGTTGTTAATAGATTCATTTTACATATAGATATTGCGATTCTGGATTCGACTTCAAACGGGTTGTAGTTTTAAAATTCCTTTATATATTTCCATTCATGAACCATGGACCGCCATTTGAAGATCCTGTTTCTATCCACTTAGGATGCGGAAACTACTAGAAAGTACACCCGACCGATCATGGATATTCCAGTTGATGTCTTAATTTTCAGCTAGATCTCAGCCAGAAGTTTAGGGCTTTCCCATAAACTTACAAATTAATTCTTTTCAATGGAGGCATGATAGAGGCTCCACTATTTTTATTTGGATCCACAATAATCTCTACTTCGCTGAGCATTTTAAGGGGCCCCCATATATATATATATATTGAAATATGTAATTCCAACTGCCCGCACGGGTCAGCGGTCAACGGAGAAAACCACGCGGTAAATCAAAACCAGCTGGTCTCATATCGCACTGCCTTTTGCATAAGGTTGTTTCCGTACGAGGGCGTTCCGATACTGACAACCTGACACCGCTGATGCTGGCCTGACATCAGCAAGAGGCACTTTTCGGAAGGTATCTTTCACCCAGCTAACCCCTTCCGATATCGATTACATCCGTCGATCTACCTCCAGTTTTCACCGCCGTCGATTTAAGGAAGCTGCACGATGGGTTAAAGGACAGTGAGAAATGGTGTCCCGATATGCAACCTCTGCCGTTTGATTTATGCTGACTCTCTCCGCCGTCCATCTCAAGGAAAGTACACGGGGCCGTTGAAAATTAAATGCATCCCATACCTTATATTAAAAACTTTGCTATGTTTTTTGGGTAAAGTCTTAAATGTTTATTTATGGCGATTTAACACGGAGTATGGGCCGAAAACGTAAGTTTATTTTTTATTTCTTTTTTATATATATTTTAATATAAGCGTTGACCCAATCCCTTTTGTTATGTAAAAAAAACGCACGGGGATTAAATGTAATCGTAATATGTTATGTGCGTGTAGTTTTTTTTGGTGGTGAAGTTTAGTTTTATAGCAGCAAGTAAAAACAGGGGTCTGCAGCACCCGTAAAAACACAGAGTTTAATTTTGTATTGCAAGGGAGGATTGCACAAATGTGCATGAATATTTGTGGTTTGTAATGAAAAAGGGATTTTATGCAGCAGGGTAATGTTTTGAATTGTAATGTAAAAATTGCACAGCAGTG
>APFE031149830.1:0-48469 GCA_000404065.3 Pinus taeda
TGTGATGATTTGAACAACATTAGCCACCCCCACCTCCTCAACAACCTGATCCAATAGCTGAAACAACAAGTGACCATCATTTACCTTATCAGATGATTTTAAAAACATGGTTCCCTGTGGGCAGAAGACAAGAAAGTTTATGATGGTATGGTTTCTTTGATCAGTCCATCCATCTGACATGATGGTACACCCTGTTCTTGCCCATGAGTCCTTGAACTCTTGCAAATACTCATTAATGGATTGAATTTCTTTCTGCAAACGAAACCCCCTTAGCTCATGCATAGTAGGGCCTTTGAAGCCTTTTCTAGCAGCATGTATGGCATCAAACATAGGCTCATAATATGGTGAACGAGTAGCATTAAAGGGGATATCAGCATCATACCACCATCTAGCTATGTACTCATAAGAAGTCTCCCTCAATTCTTTCTTCCAATGGTCATCTAAAGTGGGCTGCATTTGAGTTTTACTAACTTCATGACCATGTGCATCTGATGGAGAGGAGGGAGTGAAATAACTTATGATAGTCACGTCACCCTTTTTCATTCTACCATTTCCCTTATCTTGAACAGAACCAAAAGAGGGAGGAACATATCGGAAAGGGTTGGATGTATCAGTTTGATGGATAGAGGAAGAACCCTCAAAATCATAATGGGGGTTGGTAGCCATAATTTTTTGTATCTCCCTCTACCTCCCAATTTCAGCCTGTATGTCTCTTTGCCTAGCCTTATCTTCTTTAAATTTCTCAAAGCTAGCCAACAAATGCTTCCTAATCTCCCCAATTTCTGGTGAGGTACATGGGGTAATTTGGCCTCTAATCCCTGCCAAGTGTTGTTTCAGCCTATTAATGCCCCCATGACCTTCCTTAATTTTCCTATGGCAAAATTTGCATTACATTTGACTATCAACCATTTCAACATATGCCCAAGCAGGATCTCTTGCTCTAGGTGCCATTTTTTGACTAGGAAATGAAAGCAAACAATCTAAAAATGAAAAAAAAAAAAAAATTGATTCAATGTTCATTTATTTGACAAAAAACACTCTCTAAGCTTTCTAGATATGCACCTAAAATTTACTAAGCAAAAACAGATTTATAGAGGTGAAAAAAAATACCTCCAGGCACAAACTGCCTCCTCAAGCTTGCTCCAAGAATTAGCTCCTCAATGCTGCTCCAAATGGCTGCCCAAGAAGCTCCTCACTCCAGCTACAATGCTCCTCCAAGACTCCTCACTGCTGCTCCAAAACAAGCTCAAGAACTGCTCACTAACTCTCAAAGAAGACTCTCACTCAAATGCACAAGACTGCTGTGAGAGAATGAGAGCTCTTGGGTGAGTTAAATAGCTTTTGGGAGGGGGATATGGACCCCAAAGATGTATTAGAATTATTGCATTGCTGTTTGGAGTCCACCAAAACCCTAAAACTCATTACAAATCCACAAAAAACACTTAACAAAATTTCTGTTTGCGTCCGGTTTGTACCCGCCCGTGACCCGGCCGTTTCGACCGAGTCAGCAATGACTCGGCCGAGTCATTGCTGACTCGGCGACCGAACCGGTTTGGGGGCCGTTTCAATACCCAGGCCATTGACCCGGACCAACTCGGCCGGGTTGGTGCTGACCCGGCCGGTTCGTAAAACACTGCTATCAATGTATATCATTTGTTAATAATAGATAATCTCTCATGCTTATCATTCATCTTCTGTTTTTGCCATGTATTTTTTTAACATGGGATCAGAGCAGGCATACTCCTGCCCTGCTCCAATTTGAGCCACTGGTATTGTGGCCTTTCTCTGCATGTTAGTTTTGTCTGTCAGAATTGCACCTAAGTGCTCTGCCATACCTCACTGTGCGCCTATCCATAGCGCTCCATTAATTTGTTGTCTATTAGAAATTCGTTGCCTCTCCTTTGCATACTTGTCTCCTAGAAACGCTTTCTTCTTTCAACTATCTACCCTGCGAAGTTGCATACAACCACATTTCACCGCCACATTGGTTGCATTCTGAACCTGCTCATTGTTCCACTGTTTGAGCTCTATGATAATGTGCAGAGATACGGTCCGGTTATCTCAACTATTCGGCAACAGTTGTCAAGGTTCTCTTTGAACATGGTTAATGCATGAATTCCATTGAGGGCCAGTTCTATCAATAAATTATTGAGGAACTGTTTCTTCTGCGAGGTTCTTTGTTTTCAGAGCAACTCGGTGCCACAAGACATATGGAAGAGTAGAGCGAATGGAGCCATAGTTGAGCCTGAGCTTTTAGGGGCTTCATTGGTGTGGAGTACTTGTTCGACCTCAAGTGCGCTTTGTGACTAAAATATTTCATCCAAATGTCCATTTCCAGATAGGAGAAACATGTATTGACATCTTGAAAATTGCCTGGAGCCAAGCATGGACTCTGCAATCTGTTTGTCGTGCAATAATTGCTTTAATGGCACATCCAGAACCTGATAGCCCCTTAAATTGTGATTGCGGCAACCTTCTGTGATCTGGTGATGATCGAGGGTATCAGTCAATAGCCAAAATGTATAGACGGTTAGCATCCACGACTAACAAGGGTAATCTTTGAATTATAATTTGAGAATGGTACCTTGCTATCAACATAACTTGGGTGCAACCATGTAGGAGGATTGATTTGATTACCTCGAAGGAGAGTACACGATATAGGAGGAGTCAGGGAGTCAACGTAGCAAAAGGAAGTGGAGAATGTATGTGGGCAAGGCAGACCTAGGCGTGTTTAGCCTGTCAGCTCTGCCGCATTGCTAAAACCTATTAGCGCCGCATTTTCCATCTCTCACCGTATACTACACTGTCATTACATTGAATCAATGTTCCAACAAGTCTCCGGGACGGAGAGACGCACAAAGGGGACGTGTGGGAGTACCCTCAAATTTTAGGGAAATTTAGGGGGGACGGAGGGATGTTAGGGTATATATTTTTTTTTTCCTTTTTAATATATATATATATATTTCAAATTCATATTCAATAATAAAAGCATAAATAGAATGATACATACAGAATTGAATTAAATAATGAAATACATTGATCCATACTCATCATCCTTACTAATACATACATGATTCATCCATAAACCATGAGATTCAATAATTAAATACTCTAATCCATATTCAGTATTCATTATTCACCATTCTCGAATCTACATTGATTTAAAAATTAAATTCATTATTCATCATTCTAGATTCTAAATTGATTTAAAATTAAAATTCATCATTTATCATTCTAGAATCTAATTAGTACTAAGCAAAATAGACTATAATAGATACTGAAATCTAAAGACAGGAATAGTAAATTGATATAACTAAAACTCAAAAACAATGGAGTGATGAGTCTAAAAGTCACTCTAAAGTACAAAGAGGGCTTGGTTCTTTTGATTAAATACTAATTCCATACCCTTGTACATGACAAAATGCAATGGAAACATTGCACTCCATCGAATCCTAAATTCCTGTAAAATTGATCTAAAGATTGGAATAGTAAATTGATATAAGTAAAACTCAAAAACAATGGAGTGATGAGTCTAAAAGTCACTCTAAAGTACACGAGGGCTTGGTGCTCTTGATTGAATACCAATTCCATACCCTTGTACATGACAAAATGCAATGGAAACATTGCACTCCATCGAATCTTGGATTCCTGAAAAACTGTTAAGTTTGCTGGATTTGAGTGAGATCTAAAATTCTACTTTCTCCATATGAAATCCAATGAGGTCAAAACCGCTCTCAAACATCTTGAGTCATTTCATGGTAATGTTAAAAATTTAAGTAAAAGGATGAATAACATAGCATTAGTAGGGAAATATGGTCAAATACTACGTTTTCCTTGTCATAAATCATTGTTTACAAGCAAATTTAAGTGGGGACGCATAGCCCATTTTGAGGGGGGATGCCCAGGCATCTCCCTTTTGGGGAGTCGCGCCCCCACACTGGGGAAACATCCCCCCTTGCGTCTCCACACGTCTCCCCAAAAGGGGGATGTGGGGAAACGTTTCCCCAGACGTCCCCCCGTCTCAAGTGTGTGGGATACGAGGTGTGCGCGCACCCGACCCTAGGGGATGCGTCCCCATGGAACACTGCATTGAATCCCGCTCCATTTTCTAGTGGTCGCCTTGAAGATGATAAGGTTTCTAGCAAAGCAGTCTTTCTTCAAAATCTTTGTGATGAACTGCATTTTGATCCATAGAAAGCTAGTGAAGTGCATGAAGATATATACAAGGAAAAACTCCAGCAATGTGTTGTTGATGGCAATATAAGTAAAGAAGATGTAGCTACATTACTGCGTTTAAGAGTGTTGCTCTACATTCCACAACAGACAGTTGATACTGCACACGCATATATCTATGGTTGTTTCTTTCAGAAGGTTGAGGATGTGTTTATTTATGAGCAGAATAAGTGTTGTAGCAGTGTGGCAGTGAAAGACAAACAGTCATTCTTTTTTGCACCCAATTATCCCTTGCGTCCCATAGTTTGAGAGTTGTATGTGCCTCTTGGATTGCCTTTTGTATGCATGTAGCCACATATACATCAGAGACCGAGTTGATTTCTTACACCTGTAGCTGCTTTTTTGAGAGAAAGACGAGTTGTTCTCATCTCTGTAGCAGGCTAGCAGCCTATCACTACAGATTTGCATTTCCTATTCCTATAGCAGCTCATTCTTGGAAGGGGATGGACTGATGTGATTCCTGTAGCAGCTTGTTTGGAGTGCCAAGTTGGGTTCAAGCAGTCCCAGATCAGCCCATTCAATCTTTGTCCATTGTGATAAATTACTAGGTGTATTCTTTGCATTAGTATTGTAAAAGTTTGGCGTTTCTCTCTGTGCTGGTTTGAAACATTCAAGGTTGCGAATTGAGTTTTATTTATTTTAGATTATTGTTGATGAATTGAGTTGACCTATTGAAGTTTAAAAATGACTCAAATTGGCAATTTATTAGAGATATTAAGAACTCTAATCATGTCAACTAATTAAAGCACAATCAACATTAGCAAGGAAACTCTTTTTGACATTCAAACTTGCTTGCAACATACACAAGAGAGGATCGATTTTTTGCAGCTTGAATCTCAGCTTCAGCAAGATGAGATACAACAACATAAGCATCATGACATCTATCAGCAACCAGCAAGTGGTCAAATCAGTAACATTGAGACAAACTCCCATCAGCAACAAATCAATAATGTTGATCTAGCACCCACTGAAGGAAAGGAATTGCATGCAGAAGCAGAAGTTCAATTTGCATTTCCCAAGCCCATCATCAGACCTTGGCAAGAGCTTGATCATAACAAGCACATGATAGGTCTTGGATATGATAAGGAGGTTTCCTTTCATATTCCAAATTACTCAAAGCCCATCCAATTTCAGAGTGTTGGATTCCTTCATGACAGTTCACCTTCAACTGTTCTAAATTTTGCTCCTCTTCCACAGCAACAACAACAAATTGTGAAATGCCAACACTGTGACCGAGTTGGCCATATGAAAGATCACTGTTTTGATCTTCATCCATATAAGCACTGTCATAAAACTAGTCATTCTTCAAACAAATGCTTTAGAAACAAACCTCCTGCAAGAACAAAGATTCATCTTGGATGGATCGCTTCTTGGCAATGGGTATCAACAGCCAAGAAGATATTTCAGTCATATGTCCAAACTTGTTCTAGAGTATTGAACAGTCTTGCAGTTGAGTTTTCTCCATCATCTCACCTTGTATCTGATAGGGGGGGAAATGATGGTCATCTACAAGCTTCAAAGTCACATCAAGCGAGCCTGAGCCACAACCTGCCATACCAGATTCAAAGTTGTAGCCAGAGACAAAGATGCCCCTAAGCATGCCTTCAGTTGGTGATGCCTCTTCAAAGAATTGAGGACACTTTCTCTAGCAGAAGACTTCAACTTCTTGCAAGTTCTGGAGGAGTTCCAGGAATTGCATTAAGCATTCCAAAGTTGGTGGTAATCCTTAAACCATCACAGGTTGAGACCTCCCTTTTCAGGTTGAGGTTCTCCCTTTTATGCAGGGTGAGACCTCCTTTTATTGGTTGAAGGTTTCCCTCTTCAAAACATCAGGAGCACTTCCTCTAGCAGAAGACCTGAGCTTCATGCCAGACTTGGAAGAGTTTTGGGAGCTGCACTAAGCATTCCGGTGTTGGTGGTCATCCTTAAACCACCTCCCTTATACCAACATTTCAAAGAGCACATTCAGCGTGGTGCTACCATGCATTTTTGCACATTTTGTATTACAACTCTCTTCTTGGGCTCATACATAACCCTTCGGATTAAGGGGGGGAATGTTGGACACCTAATCCTCTAAGGGTTAGTGTGGACGCTGAATAGTCTAAGGAAGTCCAAGTGACCTTGGAATATGAAACCAAAGGTCATATGAATGTACTATAAATGTATATCATTTGTTAATAATAGATACTCTCTCATGCTTATCATTCATCTTCTGTTTCTGCCATGTATGTGTTTAACAAAATTCCCTATAGAGACTTGGAGATTAGGTCCCACTCAAGGCTATACAAGGAACCATTCTTATTGTAATTTTTCATTTTTGCAATAGTTTCTAGTTATCTTATGACTATTATGTTATATATTATTTTTGCAAGTGGTTCATAGTTTCATTTAACATTTTTCATGCAAATCAGGTCAGTAAATTCAATTTCTTCATCTCACTTCATTATTAGATTATTTAATTATGTTTTTACAAGAATCTTAATTTTTCACTCCAGCAAGCTCATTTACTTTATGGTATTTCATTTTTAGCTATTTTAATTCCACATATTCACTTTGTGCTTATTGTATTGTAGCCTTATTTTCGTGCTCAGTGTCTCAACCTATCTCATGATTTCTGAGATGATCATTCATTAACATCCTTGACTGATTGGGTAGCCTTATGTATGTTGTATTTCCTCTCTAAATAGTAGAAACCATTTGCATTACCCCCTGTTCTTGATATTCTTGACTTGGAGTGTGAAGAGTGCAGACCATCAACCTTTGAGGGTGAACTTATAAGGATAAAAGGCCAAGATTCAGCATCCTTCATATTGTTAGGTTAATTCCTGCATTCCTAGCATTCTCATCATTCACTCCTAGTAGATGGCATCCCTGAATAGAGTCTTACATAGTAACTTGATGATGAAGAGGCTTTTGAGCCTATGACACATGCACTTATTCTCTACCACAATCTCTGTTAGACCAACCCTATAGCAACTAGCACAGTGGCTCTAATAACCTCATTTGCTTTTCCTTAGCAAAGGGAGTAAAAGCCATGAGCAATACTGATGTTTCCAAGGGAATAAAAGCTGAAAATCATTGATGTTTTATGTCCTTTTCCATCAAAAGAAACAACCTTCATTTTTGTTTTTCCAAAGCACACACCTATTGACAATTGTGCTGAAGTCGACAGCTGGGAGAAAGTCATCTAGTCAGATTCCATTAATGATAAAAACATCTTCTAGACATGAAGGAACCGACCAGTAAGGCTAATGGGTCCTACTGTACGAGTACACCTCATCAGTGTCAAAAAATGATTTGAAGTTGAACGCCCAATGAACATTATCTAATCAGGACCCAATAATGCTCAGCCCTATCAAATGTGAGATGATCGATAATGAGGATAATAATCAAGGTACTCTACCTTCTGAATCAATCCTCAAACGATGTGTCAGAATCGATAAGGAATGATCTACTGAGATAGAGGGAATGATGAAAATCTTTTCCACAGCACAAAGCATAAAATCCTGTAGTACAAGTGTGTGATGTCATATCCCTGCCGCTGGATGTGGCACCAGACCAAGGACAACTGAATCAAAAGCCAATGAATAAAGAGACTAAACTATAAAATGACTCAAGACACTTTCTATGGTCTCTTTAACGCTACCCATGCCTACTGAAATCAAATGAGTGAATTGTAAGGAAGATTGCCCTCATCCAAGCTTTGACCATAGATGACATTGCAACAAAAGAGGAAGTGTCATGTGATATCAGATTGGACAATTTTAACTTTGAGCAATATTGTTAGCTGAAAATGGAGACAAAATCAGGGAAAATTAGGGCTAAATTGTACTTGAACTTCTGCAAAACAACCAATTGTGATTATCATTAAAAATAGAGGAACATAATAGGAAAAGGCTAAGTTACCGGAAACGGCTAGTAATATCGCCGGAAATTCCGTTCGCTGAATCAGATACGGATTCGGGTACAATCCGGTACGGAAACAGCATTAAAACATATTTGAGTCGTTTCGGATTTGACAGAAAGGGGTAATACGTTTTTCCCGGCATTCCAAAACGTTTCATATGTTTTGGATCTGTTTATGGAAATCTCGTATATGGACCCGATAAAATCGTGATCCATATCCAGATTTCCAGAAAAGGATCATGCAAATTGATGGCCAGAAACCAATTGTTGGCCCGGAACGGAATTTTTTCTATGCAGCTAGGTTAAACAACTGTGGTTTTGAACTTTTAGGTTTTACTTTTAACTCGCTCAACACCCACTTTTAACTCACCCCTCTCCTCATTTGACCACTGGAGACCATTGTTTGCCGTCTGGAGAGCAACTTAGAACTCAGACCATTGTTCGCCGCCCAACTTAGCAGCGAGCTTGAGCCTTGGAGTCCTCGCTGGTTGGAGTGACGGAGTCGCTGCTACTTAACCTACCGAAGTGAACCATCGCTGACTGTGGGAGTCGGTGTTCAGTGGAGACTAGAGTGAGGCTTGAGCCAACTGTGGGAGTCACTATTGTTCAAACTTCACTGGAATGAGCCAACTGTGGGAGTCATTATTGTTCAAACTTCACTGGAATGAGCCAACTTTCAACCATTCGAGCCGCATAGCACAGGTATCAAGTTCTCATCCACTCATTCACTATATCTGGGGAAGTTTGTTAAGAAACTAATTAAGAGATTTGGTATCTACGTTTAGAGTCATAATAATTTGTGTAAAAGATGATACAAGGCTTCCATAACTTGAGCTCAGACAAGCATAATATACCCATGGAGTTACCTTAAACGGAAAAATGGGTATGGGTTCAGAAAAATGCCAAATTCAAAATTTTAGGGAGTGGGATACGACACTATTATGTATGTATGTAAGTCATTGCACAATCAAAATTTGTCGTTACTCATTAGAATATAGCTAATGTAAAAAGAACATTATTACATTGAAGACAATCAATATTTCCATTCTTCTAGGATCTAGGTGGGGAAAGGGGAAATGATTACTTTTAAATTATAAAGGAAATCGTGTAAAGAATTTAGCATGTTTTGTTTATAGGTATGACCACCCTTAGTAGGCTTTAACATCCCAAACCCTTCTATATAAATTGGAGTTTGGGAGGCAATCTCTTTTTATTACTATTTGAGATATGAAATCGAAAAAAATGTCTTCATCTTCTATAAGATTTTATAATAAAAAAATGGGAATTCACCAGATTGAAAGATTCCTTCCAAAATTTTAAGCTTAATATGACCAAACATCAACACCTTAACATAACACTTTCCAAGGTATTAAGGTGTCAAGCAAATAACAAAATGACCCAATTCATGATAAATAATGGTATACGTTTCACTTTGGTATTGACATGGCCCAAATAGAAACTCTAGAGAATGAGTCTATGAGACATTGAGACATAGTGAATAAGTCACATAGATTACATGCCCAATCATTAGTTTTGATAATGATTGTTCTTTTTCAAGGCTTGTAGCTTGTTTTGAAATACATATTTGACAATTTTATTTTGCAGTTTCATTTACATCACCATCGTGGCAACTTCAAGTTTAGTGATTCATGAGGCAGAGGAAGTGCAACATGAAATTGAATATGCCCCTAAAATTGATCCAAAGTCACCACTTTGGAAATATGTAACTATTGTTGGGAAGATTCAAGGAGGGGGATCATTGGCATGGGTTTGCAGTTAGTGTAAAAAGTAGTATAAGGGATCATACACATGGGTTAAAAGGCAATGGGATTCGAACATGCAATGGCCCACCTAAAGAGAATGGGGCAAATGGAAATGGTTTAAACAAAGAAAAACTTGAAAAATATTAGAAAGAACAAGACGAGGCAGATGCTAAAACAAATGAAGCATGTTACCCACCATTTTGTGGGTGATATCCATATAGAAAAAATTTCGCCAAGATGGTCCTCAGCCGACAGCGAATAGCTCCTTACAACTACCAACTATCTCATTGTGTCATTTCTCTGCCACTTGAGTCAGGCATGTGGTCCCTCACTCATATATCATGATCGTATGTTTGAAGGTGGGCCTCCCAAACCTAAAGGTATGCCTTGTCATTTGGTAATTTAGTATTGTAGTTTACTTATCATGGAAACTTTTGGGCATAGATTAACGGGGGGATTTGGCAAAAAGAGTGGGCTAGGTTTGTGATCTTGTCCCCTAGGCCTCTTTTGGATCTTAACCTTGGATCCTAGTCCCATGGGATCTTTTTTACTAAACGTTGGGCTTTAGGGATGGTACTACATGGGAAACCCTGATTTTGGTTGCGTGGTCCCACTCCCTCATCCACATATATCACTCCCCTTCTGCTCATTATAACCCCATTCATCATTCCTCCCACCTAGGTCCACATTCCTCCACTGGAACCACAAAGGATTAGCATTTCCCTCCCCTTTGCCCACACCCTGAGTCGGACCTGGAATGATGCTCGGAGGTTAATGCAACTAAAAAGAAAAGAAAAAGCATAATTGGCCACATTCAACAGGGAAATGTACCACAAAATGAAAAAGATGGTTGGGACAAACACATTTAGCACGTGAGCAAAAGCCAATGCATGAGCTCTACCCCATTCCCATGGCCATCACCCTTGTTCCTATAGACCCTACATGAGCCTCCTCTATCATTCAGGGACCCATGATTGTCCCAACCCCTGGTGGGCAATGAATCGTCCAACCTCAAAGGGGGTATCCACTATTATACTTTACACATCATGCTCTCATTCCTTAAGCCCCGAGCAGCTAACTAAAGAAAAATCATAAAAGGCAAAGGCATATGAAGAAGGGTGGAAAAATCAAGGTCGGGGAACTCATGTACCATGATTTCTTCCTCCTAATCATTATTTACCCAAGTGTGGGCTTCCCTTTATTAGCTACCCTTATACCCTGGCATGTGACTCAGGATTGTCGCTTCCATCCCCTACTCTGTTCCATCACTTTATCGCATGCCACCACCATTTGAAGGATGCATCAGGGATATACTACCCCCTTTAAAAGTAGAAACCACCTAATAGGGTACTTGGTTAACCCCCCTTGGAGCTTAGAGACATTAGCACATGCCAAAGCCCACTATGGAAGAGCATGCCATTATGAAATGCCCATCTGTCATTCATGGTTTGTAAACTCTTTAACTTGATTTCTTTAATGACTTGGTGTACTAGAAGGCAAGCGGACGCATTAGATCTTATGCAAGATTGTGGATGGTCTCCATCTTGGGTTTGGTCTCCGTATACGAGGTCCTAACCCTCCAGACGGCTACATTGGCACATGAAGGGTGTGTGTAGAGAGCCATGGGCCTCCATAGCAGCAGACAACATTCCATGGATCCCTAGAGTCATTCAGAGATTTCTCGTGATTCACCTATTGGACAAGGAAGATGCACCTGGTTCACCATGCCCAACCGGCCCCACAATTACATCATGCACTTAACAGATGACCCAAGACCTGTATGATGAAGTGGCATCGCTTGTACCATCATTTGAGCCCTTGCAAATGGTCTGTAGACATCTTCGCTTTGTTTGGAGACCCATGAGGACGCTTGTGTGCCCCCACACCCATTTGGGAGCACCATAGGTTTTTTATTTGGAGAACAAGGGGCCAACCCCTTGTCCACTGATTTTCGGAGTCATGTTTTACATTATGGCACCTATGGACTTCATTAGGCTTCCTCTAAGCCCCAGAACATATATTATTGATCATTCGACCTCTTGAGAGGCTTACTCTTTTGATTTTGAGCTACTTTGGTGGCCTTGTCACCAAAAGATTGTTATTTTGCACATTATTTTATTTTAGGGGCTCAATTAGGCATCATTAGGCAAATCGACTTCAGTTGGACATGTATAAATATAAGTGAGATTATTCATTTCATCATCATCACCTGTTTTTGGACTTGTATCTCTTTAGAGAACTTCGCTATTCATCTGGGAGGACGAAATTTTGGAGCCTTGAATGAATTTTGATGTTTAGATTTTTCTTCATGTCTTTGGAAATTTTTTGGATGGTTGGATATATTTTTATATATGTAAGTGCAATTTAATGCTATTACTTCTTTATTTTTGTCACATACATTGTTGCTAGGAATTTCAATATACTAGGGCTTAATTATTGCATCCATTCTTGCGAAGTTGTGGAAAATTTGTTTCCAGATAGTGCAGCGTCATGTATGGGCCATATATAATGAATGAATGTTCCAAGGGATATTTCATTGTTGAAATTTATGTTGATAAGACATCTATTTTGCAAAACGAAGTATAATGTCTTTGAAGTTGTTTTCTTCTGCGCTAATGCTAAGCGAAGCTATCTTTAAGGCTCCTTGACCTAGAAAATCAAATCCAAATTCATAATCATTCTTGACTCCAATCTTGTTAGATGATCCAAAAATACAATTTTATCATAGGTTATAAAATTAGAATAAAATAATTATTAATTTAAGATATTAAAATTATAATTATATTCTAGAATGTTTAATTATTTAATGGAGATTTTTGAAATTAGCATATTGTTGTAACTAGATATGACTCTCCAAATGTGTCGTATCTTAGGCTCTATTTTAGGAGATTTGTTAGCTAGTTCGTTTGAATATCATTTATTGTAAATGGACATTTGTTATTTAATAAGTGATCCATAATTAGAGGTAGTTAGAACATGGAGCTTATAAATAGCTCATTGCAAGAGTGTTTGGTTGTTCGGGTGTAAACTCTTGCAAAATCAATTATGTAATTATTTTTTTGTGATTAATAAAATTACGTGTCTGAAGACACTTCTGCCATTATTGTGGTATCAGAGCTTCAATAATGCTACAGTAGATGTGAAGAAGAGATTCCAGCTTTACAAGTTTGTGGAAAACTCCATTGAATTGATCAGCAAATGATTGGTATGGCATTTGTCCATTTTTTTTTGTTTAAAAGAAACATAATGTTTATTAATGATTGAACAGTGCCTTCGGAAGAAATAAAAGTTTTGTACTGCGATTTTTGGCCTGGCGATGGAGGATTTAAAATCTTGTGTGGGTTCTTGGATCTGAAGTTTTGATTTGTTTGAATTATTTCGTGGCATTTATTTATTTAAACAATGAGAAGGCAATAATTTGAACGCTGAATCTATGCTGCCACGACTTCTGAGACATATGAATATAAAATTTGGCAACCGTTTGGCCAAATCTCCATTTTGCAAAAACGAACATCTAATTGATATGCCAGCTGATGCATGTAATATGCCCGTCATCTTTGTTGGTGCATCCAGATTTGATCTTGCCGAATTCCTTTTTCTGTCGGCCCTCTTGAGCTTTCGGTAAATTAATCAGCGTAACAGAACTGTGCGCTTTGGTTATTGTTTGCAATAGCGTAATACCGTTTACAACGTGTTTATTTTTTTGTTTTGAGTACATAAGCACTCTGCGTGAAACGTTTGTGGGCAGCCACCATAAAAAAACCCACCTACGCAGCATGGTTTGCAGTTATGTTTACAAAGAATTATACAACGCTCAACTAGCTTTAATATGGAGGTCTACGCTGGTGATGCTGCGTTGGAATCTCGTTGGTAATCACATCCGATGTTAAGGTTATCAGTGCATATTGGTACATGCCAAATGAGCCGAGAGACCCACTGCAGGAATTCCAGAATGCACATTAAAAGTGAAGAATGGTGATGTGCTTAAATCAATTTGTTTCGATTAATTTTCCTTACCTGGATTTCAACTTCGATTTGAGCTTAATTTTTTCTAGCGCTGGCTTCTGTGCAAACTTCTCTCCTTAATTGGTATATGATGCATTGAAACGTATTTGTTCCGCGTTGATTCACAGTTATAGTGAGTGTAATCCTTGAAACACTACGTTAAAATTCCATGCGTAGTCAATTTTTTCTGCATTCGGTTTTGTATTATTGTTCAATACAGTGTTGAAGCGGCCTCATCAGCAGCTACTATACCTGCAAATCTAAATAAGCCAGTCACCTCTGCCCCAAGAAGCGTCAAAGCCTTCAATTACCTGCCATTATTGCTGTTTGGCTTGTTCAGCTTCAGAATCCGCGGGCTTGTTCAACGCCACTGCCAAATCTTTGCCAGCAGGTGTAATAGAAACAGTCTTGTCATTCCCCAGATTTGATTACTTGTATGAGTGCAAGACTGAACCTTGGCACTACTATTCGATTTTATAAATTACAATGTGATTGGCTAAAGAAAGCAAGAAAGAGGATCACGATGGAACCGGTTGCCAACCTCCCAAAGGGCCTCTTTTGTGGGCGAACAACTGTGGATTTTTCAGTACAGCCACAATGAATTTTTGCTCCAAATGTACATAATTATATGTAAAGTTTTATTATTGGAGTAATAAGGGTTTTTGTAATATTTGTAGAGTAATAAGGTGATTTGTTTTTTTTTGGGAGCATTTAGGAGTTTTATTTGTAATTTTTATTTGGAGAGATAAGTGTGGCATTGTAAATCAAAGTAATTTTACAGGGGGGTAACTTTTTTTACCAAGTTTTGCAAGAGCATCATTGTAAAAGTAAAATTTTGAAAGTTGCCCTGTAATTTTTGAGAAATTAACTAGAGCCAAGTGCAAAGCTTAGTCATTTTTCTCCTGCTTCAACGACTATACGAGGGTCAAGGCCAAGCCCCGATAGATCGTGTTTTTTGCGTGGTGTGTTGTGTTGTCCATCTTATCATTTTCGTTCTGATTCTTGGTGCGAAGCTTCAACGCTACAATGTCTAAGTTGATTAATTTGTTTTCTGATTCCGACAAACTTGAAGGCACAAAATCTTATAAAACATGGCATCGTCTCATCGAAAGCACTCTCATTTACAATGAATTATTGCAGGGTATATGTGATGGAGATGTTAAGCCGAATAAACCCACAGATGCAGCTGCACTAGCAAAATGGGAAGTTAAGAATGCCAAAGCCTTAGCTCTTATTAAATCTTCTGTGAACGATGAAATGTATGTTCATATAGAAAATGCTACAGATGCATGGTTTGCTTTGAAAACTTTTAAAGACCTCTTTGATACTCAGCCTGAATCAAAGAAAGTTGATCTACAATTAAAATTGTTACAACAAAAATTCACTGAAGGAGGTGATGTTCTTGAATATATCTCAAGACTTGAGAATATTAGGCAGGAAATCATTAATGCTGGTTTTCCCGCAATAGATGATAGTTTTATGGTAACAATTGTAATTGTTGGACTTCCTTCTTCTTACACGCATTTTTTGGAGACTCTACAATTATCTGGGAAATTAGAGAAATTAAAGTTTGATGAGCTTTGTGAAATGTTGAAACAACATGATAAAACCTTTGGGAAGAAGACGAAAGTTGGTGAAGATGTTTTTCTCACAGAGGCCAGCACTCGTAAATCATCAGCAGACAGTTCTCGAGGCAGAGATAGAGGCAATCAGAATCAAGCAGCACATAATGTACAAAGTCGAGGTCGAAGCCAAAGCAGAGGAAACAACTTTAACAGAGGCAATAGCTCGGGAAGGAGTAATTTTCAAGGTAGAGGAAACAACCAAGGAAGAGGTAATTTTCAAGGACAAGGAAACAATAATCAAGGTAGAGGACAATCTCAACATAGAAGTCAAAGTAGAGGGAGAGGACAACCTTTAGGACGAGGAAGAGACTTAAGTCAAATTGTGTGTCGAAGATGTAACAAAGTTGGCCATTATGCTGAAGATTGTCGAACTTCACTTAATAAAATTCCCAAGTTTCAGCAACATTCAACCCAATTTGAAAATGATCAAGATGATGATAACTCAGAATATGTTTTTACTTTCTCGCCAGCATCACAACTTTCATCGCATCTTAGAAGTGACTATGAAGATGCCTGGATCTTGGATTCAGGGGCAACTCAGCACATGACTTGTCGACGTGATTTTTTTTGGAATTTTCAAGATTGCCAACTTAATTCCATTTTTCTTGTTGATAATACAAAACATACTCCTTATGGAAAAGCAGCAGTTAAAGTTTTTCTCCCTGGCATTGGAGAAAAACTGATTTCCAATGTATGGTATGTACCAAGTTTTAAGAAAAATTTGCTCTCTTTAGTCACGATTCGACAAGCAGGACATCAGGTGATTATGGAAGATGGTTTAGTCAAGATTAATTCAGTTAAACAAAGTTTGAAAACTGTCATGCCAGGATATGAAGATGGAAAACTGTTACGGATGAAAGGGATAGTTATTCTAAGGCATTCTAATTTTGTAGGGGCAGTGACTACAAGTATTTCACCTGTAAGACTATGGCATGTAATATATGGACATTTAAATTTTGAGAGTCTTTCTCAATTGCAGAAACAAGGAATGGTTAAAGGACTTCCCACTTTCAAAAGGGAAAATGCAAAATGTGAAGCTTGCATTTATGGCAAACAAAGTCGAGAAAGTTTTCCAACAATTTCATGGCATGCAAACAGGCGGCTACAACTAGTTCACAGTGATGTTTGTGGTCCACTACAAACTTCATTTGGTGGTTGCAAATATTTTTTACTATTCATTGATGATTTCAGCAGAATGACTTGGGTCTACTTCTTGAAGAACAAGTCAGAAGCATTTGATAAGTTTAAAATATTTTGCCAACTTGTTGAAAATGAAGTCAAAGCAAAGATAGGTACTCTCAGGACAGATAATGGGTGAGAATTCACTTCAAATGAATTCAAAACTTATTGCAGTGAAAATGGCATAAGACGCCACCTTACTAATGTTTACACTCCACAGCAAAATGGAGTAGTCGAAAGAATGAATCGCACCTTGTTAGGAATGGCGAGATCCATGTTAACTTTCAAGAGGTTAAGTCCAACATATTAGGCAGAAGCAATACATACAGCTGTCTACTTAAGAAACAGATCTCCAACTGCTTCTTTAGATGGAATCACACCTTATGAAGCTTGGTTTGGTTTCAAACCTGGAGTTAAACATCTTAGAGTTTTTGGATCAGTATGTTATGCCTTAGTTCCGAAAGAAAAACGAACTAAGCTTGACTCAAGAAGTTTAAAATGCACAATGATTGGCTATTCCGATGAGAAGAAGTATCGTCTTTTGACCAATGGAAAATTCATTGTGAGCAGGGATGTCATTTTTTATGAAACTGAGAGTAAAAGTGCTGAAGAAATCGAAAATCTTCTTAACAAATTAGAAACTAAGGGAAGTAAAAGAAATGGAAAAATGCAAAGTCAACCAACTTCACCAAATTGGTATGAACTTGATTTTCCTTCCTCTGAAGATGAATCATCCAGTCCATCTACATCAACAACATCATCTGGGTCTTCTAGCAATTCATCCGCAACTCCAAGCAGCAGCAGTTCTTCTGACAGTGATTCTCCACATTCTTCACCCGAACGACGAACATCAGTTTATATTAATCTGCTTTACAATGATGGAGACTTTACAGAAGTGCAAACAAGTGAGCACCAACTTCCGAAATGGGCAATTCAACTTTTGAAAGATGTAAAGCTTGATGAACAGAATAAAACAGGCACTAGAAGGGCACATAAAAGTGAAGGCAATTGTGCCTTGATAGCACATGATTTTACTGAACCTTCCACATACAAAGAAGCAGTAAAACATAAAGAATGGCAACAGGCTATGGTTGAAGAATATCAAGCAGTGATTGATAACAACACTTGGAAACTTGTTGATTGTCCATCAAATGTTAAACCCATAGGATGCAAATGGGTTTACAGAATTAAGTATAATCAAAAGGGAGAACTTGAAAAGTATAAAGCGCGACTTGTCGCAAAAGGTTTTGCGTAGCAGGAAGGCATTGATTATGAGAAAACTTTTGCTCCTACAGCTAAATGGAACACCATCTGTTTAACACTTGCATTGGCCGCTTAGAGAGGATGGAAAGTTCATCAAATGGATGTGAAAAGTGTTTTTATCAACGGGGATTTACAAGAGGAAGTGTATATGACACAACCACCAAATTTGAAGTTGAAGGACAAGAACATAAAGTTTGCAAATTGATCAAGGTTATATGGATTAAAACAAGCTCCTTGAGCTTGGTATGCAAAAATGGATGAATACCTTAAGAAAGTTGGTTTTCAACGAAGCGAATCTGATGATACTTTGTATGTGTGACAATAGGGAAAATATTTGGTCATTCTTGTTATGTATGTAGATGATTTGATCATTACTGGCAACCATGATGATCATATTGCACAAGTGAAAAAGGAGTTACATGCAGGTTTTAAGATGACAGACTTGGGATTACTTCACTACTATCTTGGAGTTGAAGTCTTCCAACGTCCACATCATATTTTCATTTCTCAGAGTAAGTATGCAGCAAAGGTTCTTCAGCGATTTGGCATGCAGGATTGCAAGCCCGTTCTCACCCCCATGGAGCAAAACTTGAAACTTTCAAAATTTGAAGGGGGGGGGGAAAGGTGGACAGTACAACTTACAGACAGTTGATTGGCAGCTTGATTTATTTGACAAATACTCGTCCTGATCTATCTTATGCAGTCAGTATTCTTTCACGTTTATGTAGGAATCACGAGACAGCCACTGGAATGCAACCAAAAGAGTTCTTCGATATATCTAAGGAACAAAATATTTTGGTCTTTTTTACACAAAGACTAAAAATTTTGTACTTGGTGGATATTCCAATGCTGACTTTGTTGGGAGTATTGATGATTGCGCATCAACATCAGGTTATTTAATGAATATGGGGTCAGTAGCAGTATCTTGGAGTTGTAAGAAACAAGCTATATTGGCCACTTCTTCCGCAGAAGCAGAGTACATTTTAGCATGGGAAGCAGCATGTGAAATTGTTTGGTTGCGCCGAATTTTGCAGGACTTGGGCATTTCTCAGGCAGAAGCTACATCATTATTCATTGACAGTCAGTCAGCCATCAAACTTGCCAAGAACTCAGTTTTTCATTCAAAGGCAAAGCATGTGGATACCAAGTATCATCATATCAGATCTCTCATTGCCAAAGATGTCCTCAAGCCAGTTTATTGTCCTTTCGAAGATCAGATCTTCGACATTTTCACGAAACTGCGTGGCAGGATAAAATTTACTAAGTTCAGGGATGAACTTGGTATCTGTTGTAATGTATCTTTGGATCATAGGGGGGAATGTTAGATGATCCAAAAATACAATTTTATCATAGGTTATACAATTAGAATAAAATAATTATTAATTTAAGATATTAAATTAATAATTATTATTCTAGAATGTTTAATTATTTAATGGAGACTTTTAGAATTAGCGTATTGTTGTAACTAGATACGACTCTCCAAATGTGTCATATCTTAGGCTCTATTTTAGGAGATTTTTTAGCTAGTTGGTTTGAATAGCATTTATTGTAAATGGACACTTGTTATTTAATAAGTGATCCATAATTAGAGGTAGTTACGACATGGAGCTTATAAATAGCTCATTGAAAGAGTGTTTGGTTGTTCGGGTGTGAACTCTTGCAAAATCAAATTATGTAATTATTTTTTCTGATTAATAAAATTACGTGTCTGAGGACACTTCTACCATTAAATATCTTAAAATGAAAATATATGTGATCTCTCTTAGGACTTGGTAGATCTGAGGTTAAAATGGATTTAAGCTGGTAATAATAATAATTCAACTTTAAAGTTATGACTAAGCTAAACACCAAATAAATGTATGAAAACCCCTTATTTATAGAACAAAAGATCCATCTCTACTCAACAATTTAACTAATAAAATTCAAAAAACATATATACTCATAAAATAACGTTAAATAAAATTTACTAAATATATATACTCAAAAAATTAAATTATAATAACTCATATCCTTTCGCCCACTCTTTATATACACTTACTCAATACATAGCCTTCTCTGATACATCCTGTAATATCTTCTACCCTACCATACATCTCTCATATCTTCTACCCTACCATACATCTCTCATACTCTAACCGAAGAATGATTTTCCAAAATTGTGTGTACATATACCCAATACATACCCTTCTCCCATACATCCTATAATATCTTCTACCCTACCATGTTTCTCTCATACTCCATACTCGAACTGAAGAATGATTTTCCAAAATTATCCAACTTATGCAATTAATTAAATACTAACTTTTACTTAAATTTCAATCAACTATTTTCGTCCAAAGGTCAATAAACATTGTTAGAAAACCTACTTTACTCTTTTTCGCATAGCTCCAAGGAAACTCAAATTTAAGAACGGACATAACACCGTTTGTTCATGTGATTGAAGTATTGAAGCTAAAGAGATTTTAGGTGGAAGGTGTTGATTTACTTAGTTGACAACTGTGTAAGTCGTATACTTATGATGTGGTTGTGTATCGATGATCTTAGGTTGTAAGTCGAAATTTTACTTGATTTGAAAATTTAGAAATTACATACTTTTAATAACAAAGTGTGTAGTTTTCATCCAGTAAATTAATATGGTTGTTTTATTTAAGGTTTAGTGTAAATAAAGTAAATGTTTTTAAAATACTGGTTTGGATATATATATATATAATTTATGATAAAATAAATGTAATAATACATGAGGTTAATAAAATATTATTTCGTGATTATAAAAAAAAAAAAAAAATTCTTATTTAAAAGTAATTTTTATTCATTTTTCTACAAAATATATTTTAGAGTTTATATTATTTGATTATCTAATATAAAGCTAGAGGACTAAAACAAGGATCAAAGAAATTAGTGATTTCATAAAAACCATGTCTTTTTAGGAAGATTTATAGTATTTGAAAGACCTATTGTTATGGGCTCTTTGTTACTAACTAGAGAACTTCCTAGGGCTATATTGTTCTATGCTTTAGATAATTGCATTTCATCATTTACATATTGAATTTACTCTACAACTCATAACATTATTCATATTTACCACACTATTCAACAACATATGCAATTATATACAAAGAATAATATCATCATCAATGCAATAGAACATAAAGGAACAATAGAAGAAAAACATTCACACATAGAAACACCACGATTGGTCAGAGACTAGGGCAAAACCTACTACAGGGAAAACCCTCTCAAATTCTTCTTTTAATAGTTTGTCATTGAATGATTCAACAAAACATAGTACAATGGTCCATATCTTCAACCATGATCATATACAACAAAACCAACTAAACAATATCCATGAGATGAAACCAACAATGTTAGTAACCAAAACCGTGATTCAGAAGCCTGCGATCAACTATCACTGACTACAATTAACTGTCAAACTTTACGATTAATTGATAAAACCAAACCCTACGTCCCAACCACATGTCGAGTAATGTGCATGCGACTAAAACCATCTAATTGAACACATGAGCCTGTGTGTCTACAGTTGCGACCAAAATTTTCATGAAACATGCTTGCGGTTGGAAACCAAAAATCCTAAACACACGTGCGAGCTTCGGACCCTGCGATCTTAGACTTGTACGAACTGATTTCCGTGACTTGGCCTTAGGCCTATGCGAGCCAAACCCAAATAAAGAAGAATGATCATGATGATGATGTCCAAATGAGGGTCACTTGACTTGTATTTATAGCCATCTGTGGGTGTCTAATTTCTCTTTTGGACCAACCTGTCCTTTTTGTTCACATGTGGGCTTTAATTAAAAAATACACTTTCCCTTATCCAAATTGAGTGTTTCAATAGTCAAAATTGATCTTCTCGAAAAAAGGAATCTAGTCCCATGGTTGGAATTTGTCACTGAGCTGCCAAATTAACACTCTCTCAGTTAGGGGGAAATTCCAACTGCATCATGTAATCTTAATAATTATCATGTCATCAAGTCATATCTTATCTCAAGTATCTTGTCATCAAATGTCATCACTGCTCATCTTTGCTCATATTTGCTTATCCTTGCTCATATGTTGAACAATCTTGAATCTAAAAGAATAATTTGACATCGAAGGGGAGCCTAAGCTACCACCCTCTATCTATCGGGGAGTCACTGCTCCCACCGAGAATCACTACTAGCGAAGAGCCCAATGCTACCACCCATGAAACATCAGAGAGCTTATTATCAAGGAGCACATCTCAACTTGAAACTAGATCGGGGAGCTCAGTCTCAACCTGAAATCTAATGACAATGAGGAAGGTCCTATGGGACACTCTCACCCCAAGTCATCTCATAAGGGAGCAAACATCTTCCACCTTATGTCAAGCAATAGGAGTCATAACATAAGGGATAAATCATCTTATACCCTATGTCGATCAACAATATCTCATCCATCCTATTGCCCACTGATCTTTCCAACAATGACCCTTAAGAGTCATGTGGTAGAACACCTACATCATAATCAGCTTGGGTTTTGCACCTCCAAGAACTCTCTCAACTCGTTGGCCAAATGAGGAGCAGTATTCCCAATAAACCGAACTTGTGGGTATGATGCCAACTAGGGTATACTCTGCATAAACCAAGATAAGGGAGCAACATCTTCGATCCTATGGGTAAGAGACAAGGGTGATACCTTATTGTCCATAGATCCTTAAGCCCCAAGAGCCCTCCATCTCAATTCCTCACCCTAGGAGCTCAGAAAGGGGGGAAGAGTTGTCTTGGTGTCCTCAATTAATCCTGCTATTTGTAGATCAGAAACATATCGACGTGCTTATATTTGGTGCTAGTTAAATAACTCACTAAAGAGTTCAATCATAATGTCTCAGTAGCAAAAATATCTTGTTCATGCAGGACATCAAATCAAATATTCTATTAGAACAAGTATATACATCTCAAAAGGATACCTTATTCATCCTCCCTCTCATGGAGGAAACAACCACAAGCTTAAGCTTGTCTCATATAGCAACATCAGTGCTAGCTATATACAAGATTCTTTGTCAATTGTATCCCACTCTTTATTATCGTAATGTATTACTATCACATCCAGAATATGTTCAAAATGGATTTCCAAATAATTTCTTCAACCTGCCTCATAGCTAGCCATGCTAGAAACATTGTACTCAACCTCAGTCATGGTTAAAGCTATGAAAATTTCATAAAAATATCATGGCAGTTCTCATTCTAAAGCAACACCTATATGTGCTCATCTCAATAACGATCCCAAACAACATCAATACATCCATGCAGGCATATATCATAACAAGAATATCTCAGACCAAATAATTGATTGTCCCATGCTATTATCTCAAAGTGTGCTTGGTGGAAACCCAATGTGTATGGAGCAACTCAATGATGAATTGACTCGAGTTGTTCTCTACATATGTTTAGATAGGTGTTGACAAGGAACATCTATGCTTTAATCAATTATTGGTTACTAAGTCAGTCTCAGCAATATCTTTTGCATAACTTCTTGAAATTCAATTCCATTGGGGTGTCTATTTGGGACCTTGCTTGGTATCATGGTTCAACAAAAAATAAATCTCCATTGCTTTATCTACTGCTGAGGCAGAATATGTTTTTACTACATCTTGTTGTACTCAAATTTTATGGATGATGCAAACATTACAAGATATTCAAATCACTTGTCCTCAACCTATACATGTTTTGTGTGATAATACTAGTGCCATAAGTATTTCTAAAAAATTTGTCATGCACTCAAAAACCAAGCATTGTTAAACACTCATGGGGAGCAAAGAAATATGAAAGATAAAACATGAGAATACAATTTTTATTAACAACTGATATACATTTATAGTACATATTGTGACCTTTGGATTCCACATCCCAAGGTCTCTTGGACTCCTTTTGTCTATTCAGCTTCCACACTAACCCAT
Organism: Pinus taeda; assembly: GCA_000404065.3. Lineage (NCBI taxonomy): Eukaryota > Viridiplantae > Streptophyta > Pinopsida > Pinales > Pinaceae > Pinus > Pinus taeda. The sequence goes on from APFE031149830.1 coordinate 23,907, forward strand.
TGAGGATTAGGTGTCCAACATTCCCCCCCTTAATCCGAAGGGTTATGTATGAGTCCAAGAAGAGAAATGGAATACAAAACCTGCAAAAATGCATGGCAACACTAGGCTGAATGTGCTCTCTGAAATATTGGTATAAAGGGCGGTGGTTTAAGGATGACCACCACCATTGGAACGCTTAGTGCAGTTCTCGAAACTCTTCTAAAACTGGCAAGAAGCTGAAGTCTTCTGCTAGAGGAAGTGCTCCTATTGTTTTGAAGAGGGAAACCTTCAACCAATAAAGGGAGGTATCACCCCGCATAAAAGGGAGAACTTCAACCTGAAAAGGGAAGTCTCAACCTGTGATGGTTTAAGGATGACCAACAACTCTGAACTGCTTAATGCAATTCTTGGAACTCTTCCAAAACTGGCGAGAAGATGAAGTCTTCTGCTAGAGGAAGTGTTCTCAATTTTGTTTTTGGAATTCTTCCGAAACTGGCAAGAAGCTGAAGTCTTCTGCTAGAGCAAGTGTCCCAAATTACCAACTAAAGGCATGTTCACGGGCATCTTTATCTCTGGATACAACTCTAAAACTGGTGTGGCAGGTTGTGGCTCAGGCTCGCTTGATGTGACTTTGAAGCTTGTAGATGACCATCATTTCCTCCCCTATCAGATATAAGGTGAGATGATGGAGAAAAATCAACTGCAAGACTGTTCAATACTTTGGAACAAGTTTTGACATGTGACTGGAATATCTTCTTGGTTTTTGATGCCCATTGCCAAGAAGCAATCCATCCAAGCTGAATCTTTATTCTTGCAGGACGTTTGTTTCTGAAGCATCTGTGTGAAGAATGGTTGGTTTTATGACAATGCTTACATGGATGAAGATCAAAACAATGATCTTCCAAATGGTTAACTCTGTCACGGTGTTGGCATTTCATAATCTCTTGTTGTTGTTGTTGTGGAAGAGGATCAGAATCTGGAACAGCTGGAGGTGAACTGTCATGAATGAATCCAACACTCTGAAACTGAATGGGCTTTGAGTAGTCTGGAATATGAAAGGACAAGTCCTTGTCATATCCAAGACCAGTTCTATGCTTGTTGTGGACAAGTTGTTCCCAAGGTCTGATGATGAGCTTGGGAAGTGTAGACTGAGTTTTTGCATCTACATGTACAACTGTTGCTTTATTGGGTACTAAATCTAAACCAACTATAACATTATTGACTTGCTTATTATGGGTTCCAGTCTCAATGTTCTAAATAGAAACATGTTCAGAATGACTCCTCTGTTTTAGTTCTTCTTGTTGTAGCTGAGATTCGAGCTGTAAAAAATCAATTTTCTCTTGTGCATTTTGTAGATAGACCTGAATGTCTGTGAGAGATGCTTTGTTGACTTTTAATGTATCATGAATAGTAGACCATATGAGAGTTTTGAGGAACTCTAATACTTCATTGATTCTGGCCATTTTTTTTTCAATGTCAGAATCACACCTTAAAAACTGAACACAACTACTACTCAATGTAGAAAGTAATGTCACTCATAGTACACAACAATATCCTTTACAAATGTGCAACAAATGATCAGTGTGCAACTAGCAAGCACCAATTACAATCCATTACATAAAAATGACCAGCACTATGTTATGATAATATAGTTGACTAAACTTTTCTCCACAAAAGATTACTTTTATTTGTCAAAACAATCATAGCCTTTATGCAACCCACCAAACTCTTATGCAGCAGTTGAATCAAGGAATCAATGCATAAATATGTAGACAGAAACTATAATGAGTTTTAAATACAATGCCACAACTGGGGCAGCAACAACTACAAACTTGCTTGGATCCTTCAAATACTCCTTCACTTTTTCGGCCAGTGGAAAAGAATAGTCAAGTTGAATAGTGACTGCTAATACATTCTTGTAAACATTGATGATAACATGTGGAACAACTACAATTGTGGGATTACAGATTGCTAGAGAAAGAGTTGTACATAACTGCAAATTGCTTGCTATTTTTGTGAACAACATTACTACACCAACGCTCAATTGCCAATGTATATATGAAACAATGTTAATATATTCAAACCAATCTTGAAATAGCGCAAATGAATATTTCTAGCACGAAATACTTTAATCTTCAATAATTTCACAAAGAAACTGATCGACTTTGAATTTACTTGAGTAATGCCAGGAGCTTTAATGCACTTACTACTTCAATGCACAAAGAATAATCACTCCAGAACTCAACGTTGCACCCAAGGCAGGTTCAACGCTTCAACAAGGGCGTTTTGGTGATAGGAGGTGCTGGCGTAATCTTGGCCATGAGACCTCCCTTTAATAATAAACCCAAGAATCTCAAACCCTTTTTTTATTGGAAATGACCCCAATCAAAGTCCAAGAATATACTTCACCATATGCCGCGTTTTCAAAATCACAATAGGCGTGTATATTCGATGCTCTACAGCACAAGTATTTTACAAACTTTCACATGTATTCTCATATGTCTGCCAGACTTCAGAATCACCATGGGAATATATGTCCAAATTTCATGTGAAGAATAATATTCTTACTAGAGAAATTAAAAACAAAACACCAATGTAATGAAGAAAGTCTAGATTGCCAGTTTCGGAAGAAAGGAAAACCAACATTGTCATAAGATTTTACCGAATAACACTTTCATACCATTTGACTCCTCGATCAAACTTCTACCAAATTCTAAGAGAGCATTTTGTCAGCATTTCAAGGATCAGTGACAGTCAGAAGAGAGTTGAGAGTTCAACCTTGGAAAACCGACCACTTCGGGGTTGGCTTCAATTCTGTCTATCACATAACAAACTTACCGTCTTTTGTAAGTGGCAAGTATGTAGTTTTCTTTATTTAATTTTCATACATTAACAGTAACAAACAATGCCCAATAACGACGACCGTGTGTATAGAAAACAGGTAATGGCTATAAACTTAAATGGCGCTTAATTGTTCGAAGCCCTTGTCTAATTACTCTTGTATGGAGCCCTTATCCGCTTACTCCTCGATTCATCTGTGTTCTCTTCCTTCTTTTTCCTTGCAGTGCTAAATGTAGAAGGCTCCTCATCATCCTTTATTATTTTGAAATAAGTAGCACCCATTGGATTTCCAAGTTCATTCCTTTCTAGAAGTTTTCTTTGTACTGAAGTCCTTACATGAGCTGGGCAAAACCGAGAGGTTTGTTTGATCTAAATAATGTCAACATGTTGGAGCTTCATATTCAAGTAGATTCCTTCACATTAAATGCACGACCAATACAGTGTAGTCAACTTGTAACTTACTGTTTCAACGCATTACAACTATATTATTCACAACCAACAACGACCTTCGATGGAGTTTGACAAGTTCAACAAAAAACTTGAAATTTGATACCTTGGATAGCCTCCCATCGTATATTGAAATACTTTGTAGTCGTTCCCAGAAATACTTTCATTCCAAGAGCAATGGTTGCAGACAACAGTCTGCTGGGTGAATTTCAGTTGAGTTGAATTTCGGTGGCCCGTTGTGGAGTTCCAAGCCTTGCAGTTGTCTTTGAATTGGACGCAGATGGAATTCTGAAGGTGTCAGCTCGGGACAAAGGAAGTGGGGTAGGCAATTTTATTACCACAACGAACGATGATGGTCCACTGAGCAAAGAGGAGATTGAGAAAATGACAAGTGATGCCGAGAGATTTATAAGGGAGGATGAAGAGGTAAAGAATAAGCACACTGCCAGAGTCGATTTAGAGAATTACATTTACAACTTAGGAAGAGGTCAGAAAAACTCGAAGAAAGAAGCGCTTCAAGGCTACTTTGAAATACCAAAAGGGCAAACGATAATGCAATTTGTCTCCAGTCGAGGGTCGAACAAACTATAATGGAATGGACAAGGAGTTGGATGGAACAACCATACATATCACCTTATTTAGATGCCAGACATCTAGATCCAGCTTCGGTGGAAGTGGAGAAGCGTACTGTGGCGATTATACTTGAAATACTATGATACCAGGATTCAAATCAATGGACCAGCGTTACAAATTTGGGTGTTTCTCTGTGGGAGTTAGGCGTTCATCATAGGGATTCAACACCAGGAGCTGGACAGTCATCATAGAGGTTCAGAGATAATAAAAATGGCGCTGGAGAAATAACAGGTTGCAACTAAAATTTAGCTGAGAAAATATTCATGGAATGCAGAAGTCATGGCAGAAATGATCTGCACATAAAGGCCATAAAAGAAATGGCTCAAAGTAACTATGCAGGGCAGGAAAACGCATGCTTTGATACCATGTTAAACACTCATGGGCAGCAAAGAAATCTGAAAGATAAAACATGAGAATACAATTTTTATTAACAATTGATATACATTTATAGTACATATTGTGACCGTTGGGTTCCACATCCCAAGGTCTCTTGGACTCCTTTTGTCTATTCGGCTTCCACACTAACCCATTGAGGATTAGGTGTCCAACAAGCATATTCCAATGAAATATCACTTTCTGAGAGAACAAGTGCTTGAACAAAAGGTCAAACTAGAATATGTTCCCTCAAAGTAACAAGTTGCATAAATATTTATTAAACCAATTCCAAGTGATTCCTTTGAATATCTCAGACAAAAACTAGGAGTGGTCTCTTCTTCACCACTTTGTTAATTATTTAGATAGATCTTTCATGTTTAGGGGGAGATGAGTATGAAATTACTATAGTTTACTTTCTGTACATGTATCCCATGAAGGATAGTCATGTATATACGCAATTTTGGTTCTCGATAGTAGCTATGTTTCTCTATGAAGAAGAAACTATGGGACAAACTCAAGGATAGGTTATGGTATACTTTAGCCAGTGGTCCTTTGGTCCTCTGTTTCTGATATTGATTGGTTACAGTCTGTTGTTTCTCAAATGAAACTTAGAAGTGATATTGGCTTATGATGGTTGCTAAATGACATTGTTGTTTTGATGACTTTACTAATTGATGAAGTTTATTTGATGACTATACTAGTGAATATGATTAGTCCTGACAGTGAATAAATGACACAGGTTCAGGGGGAGCATTTGTTATATCTCTAATATTGCATATTGTTGGCATTTTTTTCTTGAGCATTCCTTGTTGCATAATGATGCTAACATAATGTTGCTGACATATGCTCATACTTATATGGTAAATGATGGTTACTGATGACTATCATGGTCTTGCTACCTCACTATTGAGTTCTTTGGTTTTGGTTACAAATGTCATATTTGTCTCTTGATGTAAAGACCCATGATGTAAAATTGTTATATTCAGTAATGATTGAACTATTGGAATCAAGTTCATTATGTATGTAATCCCATTATTTTGGGCATTTGATGTCATGTTGAGTCAAATATGTAACCCCACTATGTTGGGTAATTGATGTAAGCATGAGTCCTTGGTGATAGGAAAGGTCAAATTTGGTTGACTCATAATATCATGTACTTATTTATATATCTTCTCTAAGTTTCCGCATATGCTTAGGGGGAGCTTGGTCGGTGCTCATATTCAACAACATCTATGGTGCTCATCTCTACAAAAGAGGCCTTCATTCAGCATTGGTCATCCCTTTGCCCTTGATGTCAAAGAGGGAGAGAAGCTTGGTGTTTTAGAATGCTTAGTGTTATTTTTTGGTAGCATCAGAAGTTCTCTAGCCTTGAAAATTGGTGGAGATTCTAAGGCACACGAGTTCTAAAGAACTCAGAAACCATTTAGTGAAATTCCATCCAGATTGTATTTTATTAAAATAATTAATATTTTTAATGGGGTTCCTAAGTCTATACTTAGGAAAATTAAAATGTTAATGGGTATTAATCAAAATATGGGTGAGAATGATCTAGAAGGCAGATCAAGTCATGTTTTAATCTTAGCCATTGATTAGAGACTTAATCTTGTTTGTTGAAGACTCAATAGGAAAAGTATAAAATGGAGGCTTGGGGGTCATTTGTAGAGAGAGAGAGAGAGAGAGAGAGAGAGAGAATTGATATGGAGTTCGATTTCTGGGGCTCGGAAGCTGAGAATTTCGAATTAAATGATCATTCTGCAGCAGAGGGGCAGTGAGAATCCGGAAGAAGGACTTTCTAAAGAATACAGAAAAAGAGGCGGAGAGAACCAACAAAATAGAAAAGTTGTCTATCACGCAGAAGCAAAACTATCAGGAACAACTGAAACTGTCAGGAACTATTAGAACATCTAGGAAAGCTCACGCAGAGGGAAGAAGTCAGAACTATTGGGAACTTCCGGAATTGTCGGGAACTATCAAGAATTGCTGGAATAGCCAGGAAAGATGACAGAGAGGGTATAAGCCAGAACTGCCGAGAAAGCTAACACAGAGGGAAGAAGAGGTGACGTAAAAATAGTTGGGGTTAGCAGTGCTGTGCCAGAAGTGAGGTAAAACTCACTCAAATTTTCCACCAGTGTCTTATCTGTAAAGGGTTGCTAGATGAGCAACTTAGATTTGTATTTTGATATTTCTCTTGCATAATAAAAAAACCCTTAGGGCTGCTGCACCGTTTTTCCCACATTGTGTTTTTCTATGGACTATTGTGTCCAAAAATAAGTGTGTCCTATGTATCTTGTTCTTAGATCTGTTTTCTGTTTCATGAGATCAAATATTTAATTAGTGCAGGCTGCAGAAGTAATTTGCTTTAGTATTCAAAAGAATAACTTGATGAATGCAATTTAAAAATCAAGTAGGTGAAGTAGATTCAGATTTTCTGCAGCAGGGGTTCCTTCAGTCTAAGAATTTTCACATGGTATCAGAGCGTTGAATTTGAAATAGGAAGATTATATCAAGTGTTGAACAGTGAGGCCGAAAGCTACACTTGGCAACAGTTCAAAACCCTTTCGAGGGATTGCGCAGTCCTTGCTAGGAAGCTGATCCGAGGAAATCTCTCTCTAAGTGAGTCGACAGAGAGGTACGATTTTTGAATCATGATCTTGCATAGGCATAGGGAGTGACGCAAAGCCTCAACACAGTGATAGAAGGGCGTAGTCCTATCGAGGCAGAAATCCATTGGAAAAGAATGAAGACACATAGTAGGGGAATTTTCTCCTCAAATAAAGTTTCGTCAAAAAGTTTGAATTTCTCACTTGTTGAGCAACTGATTAGTGCTAAGAAGTGACTAGAGGAGTAAATTCGACAATTGGGTGAGATGGCATTGCATGGGATCAGAGACTAGGCCAGGTTGGATGGTGCCTCCAACTATGTCATATGGAAGACCAAAATCTTAGCTGTTCTGGAGGAATATGATCTCGAGGCCTACGTCAATAGTGTTGTAGTTGTTCCTGCTGATAATGATTAAAAGAAGAAGTACAAGGCCAAGTGGGGGAAGGAAAAGAAGCTCATTCTCGATGGAGTTCGAGATCATGTGGTCTCACACTTGCAAGGCAAGGATACATCCTGAGAGATGTGGGAAGCCTTGTCTTTTTTGTATGAAGGCTCTTCAGAACAACATAAGATGTATTTAGAGAAGAAGTTGCAGCAAACTTTGATGTAGAAAGGAGAAGGGGTGAACCTCTATCTTCAATGTCTTCATGACGCTAGAGACCAGCTTGCTACAGTGGGGTCCACTCCTCATCCAACCATGATGGTGAGGATAACCCTAAATGGAGTCTCAGATGAATGGCAAGTTTTCGTCCAAAGCATATTGGGCAGAGAAAAGCTACCTTCATGGGAGGATATGTGGGTGACTCTTCAACATGAGGAGTTAAGGAAGGACCTAGTGAAGGTCAACCTCAGTGGAAGCAGTGGGAGTGGCACAAAGACAAAGGAGGAGGAGGAGAATGCAGCTATAGAATTGAAGGGATATCAGAAGTAGAAGTGGAAGAAGGAAATTTCGAAGGTGAAAATTTTCAATTGTGGTAAGATGGGCCACTCTGCATCCCGGTGTCCTTTGAAGAAAAAGGACAAGGATGAGAAACATGATCCTAAGGTTGCTTCAACAAAGTTAGACGAGGAAGAGTATGCCATGAGTGCCCACACATCTCCAGGAGGGAGATAGGGCAATATTGAGTTCTAGTCGGGAGGACTACATGTGGGCAGAATCGTTGAGGAGTCCACCTCTTGGATCAATTCCTTGCTACGGGAGCCAAAGATTCAGCAGTAGCGAGATGAAATTAGGGTCAGATGATGAAGTGGAGTGTTTTGAGGATAGATGCAGTAGGTTGGGATCAAAGAATGATCAATGCATAGCAAGTTTGGCAGCGGTGCAGTTGGCACAATATAGAAGTCAGTAGCAGCGCAATGGATTCATAGGGAGAAAGAATAGTAGCAGTCATATTCTAACATTCATTGTATTATGTTGAACAGAGTTAAGTTAAAAAACAATTAGATGTTTTTCAGTTGCTTCTATCGGCAACTGAGTTGTAGTATGGATGCAGTGTTAGCAGTGGCAATGCTAGCAGCATAGTGGATGCAACGTTTGAGAGGGAGTTGTAGCATAGATGTAGTAGTGACAATGGCAGTGTCATGGGTAGCAGTACAGTAGTAGCAACAACAAGTGTTGGTGGTAGCAATAGTGCAGAAAGGAGGTGCTTCAAAAAAAGAGCAACATGCAGGTGGACATTTTTGCTAGAGCACTTTCCTCGCTAAGAGGGAGTGTTAGTTTTTGATAGCATTGGAAGTTCTCTAGCCTCGAAGATTGGTGGAGAGGCTAAGTCACATGAGCTCTAAAGAAATCAGAAACCGTTTGATGAAATTCCACCCGAATTGTATTTTATTAAAATAATTGATATTTTTAATGGGGTTCCTAAGTCTAAACATAGGAAAATTAAAATATTAACGTGTATTAATCAAAATATGGGTGAGAATGATCTAGAAGGCGGATCAAGTAATGTTTTAATATTAGTCATTGATTAGAGACTTAATCTTAGTCGTTGAAGACTCAACATGAAAAGTATAAAATGGAGGCTTGGGGTTCATTTGGAAACATAGAGAGAGAGAGAGAGAGAGAGAGAGAGAGAGAGAGAGAGAGAAGAGAGAAGAAAGAAGAGGAGAGAGAGAGAGAGAGAGAGAGAGAGAGAGAGCATTGATCTGGAGTTCGATTTCTGGGGCTAGGAAGCTGAGAAATTCAAATTAAATGATCATTCTGCAATAGAGGGGCAGTGAGAATCCGGGAGAAGGAATTTCTGGAGAATACAGACGAAGAGGAGGAGAGAGCTAGTAGAGCAGAAAAGCTGTCTGTCACGTAGAAGTTGGAACTGCTAGGAACAACTAGAACTACTAGGAAAGCTAATGCATAAGACATAATCTGGAACTGTCGGGAACACCCAGAACTGTCAGGAAATATGACATAGAGGGAAGAAGTTGGAACTGGTGAGAATAGTCGAAATTGCCGAGAACTGTCAAAACAACTGGGAAAGATGACGCAGAGGGCAGAAGAGATGATGTAGAAATAGCCGGGGTTAGCCAGTCTTGTGTCGAATTAGCCAAAATTCTGTTGGGTGAAGTGAGGTAAAACAAACTCAGATTTTCCACCAATATTTTCTCTGTTAAGGATTGCGAGATGAGCATCCTAGATTTGTATTCATATATTTCTCTTGCATAATAATAAAACCCTTAGAGTTGTTGTACCGATTTTCTCGCATTGGGTTTTTCTAGGGACTATTGTGTCCAAAAATAAGTGTGTCATATATATCTTATTCTTTGCTCTGTTTTTTATCTCATGAGATCAAATATTAATTAGCGTAGGTTGTAGAAGTAATTTTCTTCAGTATTCAGAAGAATAACTTGATGAATGTAATTTAAAAATCAAGTAGGTGAAGTAGATTCAAATTTGCTGTAGGAGGGGTTCCTTCAGTCTAGGAATTTTCATACTTGGTGACTTGGGAGAGAAGGTTGGTATATCTACAAATGTGGTTATAGGTATCTACAGGTGGTGGTGACCAAACACCAAAGTGGTTTCCATCAAGTTCAAAGGGGGATATTGTTGGCATTATGACTAATGTGTTGTCCTTGATGGCAACCTACTTGATAAACATGTAAACATGATGGTAGAAAAATGAGTATACAGGTCAGTACAGATGTGACAAAGAGATTGGACAAGGGAATATTAGTTCAGAGACAAAGGAAGTATAAAGGTAATGATTTAAGAAGTATACATGGGTCCTGTGAACAAAGGCTGCATACATACATGAGTATGGGGAAGAAAAGTCACGTATAGTTTTCGCACCATAGTATTCTCAATACTAGGGGTCTTTACCATGGTATTGGCCCATAGTAATGAGCGCAACAATGAATATTTGATCTTTTCAAATAATACCATAGGCATAACTATATAATTGGCCTAAGGTATTGGCTAAGGCCTAAGATATATAAGGAGATGGAGGTCAAAGTGCAATGTATGCATGCATTAGGTTATTTATGATTGGTTTGATCTAAAATAGGTGTGAACCAAGGGGTATGATAATGGATCATATCTATTAGATCTAAAATGGCTATATATTGAATAATCTACTTATGGTTTGATAGATATGTGATGATGATAATGTGTATATGTTATGGTGTATGTTGAGATTTCAGTTTGACAGGTGTTCTGGTGTGCAACGAAGGTTTGGCTCAATAATTACAGATCTATATGTAGGTTTTCTTCACGAAGGTCACATACATATGTGAATCTTCTTCTTGGTTGTCAGATATATATTTTGTGGTATGGAAAAATATGTATGCAGGTATCAAGTATGAAATGCATGTACATACACGTAAATAATTTATAAGGGTCACATACATATGCTAGGGTTTTGCAATATGAGCTCATGATGATGATTGATTCATTTTATTATGTTTATTGTTGTCTGTCAATGAAGTCTTGCATGATAATATGTATTTAACAACGTTGGTTGGGTTGAACTAATGAATAGTAATGATGTTGCTATGTGATGATCTGTATGTGCTTCAGATATTTGTGATGGGGTCAACATGTGCCATAGTGATTTTTCTTAGTGTATGAATTCAAATTCAGATTTCTGTGTTTTGATATTTCTACACAAGTCATCCGAAGGGAAAGCACGTATATACATGGGTATGCTTCTAAACAACAGTGTATATATTATGACATGTGTTTAATAAGGGTTTGAAGTGGCAGGATCTGGTTTCTGCAATCAATAGCATGTAGTTTGGTATTTTAATGAATGGGTATACAGTGAATAAGTTGGTTTGATTGTTTGAATAAGTTATTTCACTGACTTAATACAATGTTGATTTCGGTATTGTTATCTAATATTTGGAATGGATCCAATTTGAAATATTCTGAAAATTGATCCACAAAGAACGTAGGATAACGAGATTGTAGCTCCTTCTAGTAGAAGCTGGAGAACGAGAGAAGGTTGTAGCCTTCTACAGGTGGGTGCCTGCGTACTGGTATGAGTCTGCACCAATACAAGAATGTAAGAAATTTCTCTTTATAATAAAAGAATAAGACAAAGACAACAACATCAGTGGTTTTTTTTCCCACATTGGGTTTCCACCTAAAAATCCTTGTGTTGATGAGTGTTGATGTGTTTCTTATCTGTGATGGTTTATTTTTTTCTTACTGCATATGGTTACTGTTTAAGTAATGTCTAATGAAGTATTGATACATTGGTTCAAGTTAAATAGTCGATGAATTAACTGAAAAGTTATTTAACTGGATATACGCTACTTGTCTTCATTACAATTGCATACATATGCAGGTTTACTTCATAACAATAGCGTACATAAATATGAATGTGAAAAGAAAAAGGTTAAGTAGTTTAAAAATATTGATTCACCCCCCATCTCATTATTTTTCCGAACATCATGTTCCTTATTGCTAGCCCACGCTACTTTTTCCAAGGTTCCTGTTGTAGGAATAGGCCTTATGACCCCCTTCAACTAGCCCAATAGTCATGTGTTACCTCTGTGAATACCACAGAGCCTGCAACCTCTTAAAGTAGGGACGAATCACCCTTAACCATACACCTAACAACCCAAAATTATCCCTCTCCAATGTGACCTTCTTGTTGGTTATCTCGCACTCCAAAATAGTCTTTGGAGAGGCCCTAACATCCCTCCTTCCTTCACTAAAGTTGCCTTAACCTGCAACCCAAAACAAATATGTCTTTTCTCCTCTATGAGTTCCTTTCTCTACTCCTTCACTTGCCCTTTTGTTGCACTCTTGGATATGTCTAAAATGAATCTCATCGCCTCTTATTTATACTAATTAAACAATAGGACTCCAACAAATTCACAAAGAGACATGTCTTTTGGACATTTCTATCTTAAGCCTACATAACTTGTGTGCTAAAAAACCAATCATTACCTTAAAAAATTCATAGCTAAGCGTAGACAGCTCAGAATTCGATAGTTTTCATTGTGTTGTATTCTCCTCAACATCCTCTATCATCTCCATCCATCACATGTCCAAGATGCTCCATGGTTTTGGCCCCAACATCAATGGGTGAAAAACCCCAACCTTGGGTTCCAAGCCCACAAGTGACTTTTGTGGTGCTCCAACCTCCAATTCTTGAACCCTAGGACTTGGAGTACCTCCCAAGCTATAAAAAATTAACAGGGTCCCCATGTTGTCATGAAACATTATATTTTGGTTTCGGCGGATCAACATGGTTGATCGTTAAAAATGTGTGGAAGTTCTAGAATGGGCAGTTAGCCCAAATTGCCAATCGACGATGGAGATTCATTTTGACACCCCCCTCCAAATTTCATAAGCCATGCTAAAGGGGTGTCGAAATAGGTGGTTTTGTTAACAAAGGAATTCAACAAAAAATAAATGCCTTGCGACCATTTTTCTCTCTCCTTTCATAGGAGGACATATGGTGCCAAATTATTGGTCAAATAATGGAGCTCGTGATAGCTCATCTTAGTATGTGAATCCTAGAAGTTAAAAGAGCGTGTAGAATTTAAGTGTCGGGATGAAACAAGTGGGCTATGTTGAAACATGAGAATGGTCGATGATGATGTTAGCATAGGGCCAATTAGGGGTGGACATGTGTCATGTAGATTTGAGGTTTTCAAGTACCCAAATGGACCATTTCCGTGTGACACGTGTCACCACTCCAGAGGTTCCAGGTGTCCATGATGACGACATCATGACGTCATCTTGCTGGTAGGACCCCACAAGGTTTTTGGAGCAATGAAAATATGAAGTGTGAGGTAGACGTGGTTGGTGTCAATGACAAATAAACTTGGGTGTGCAGTTGATTGGGTGCAAGTGCAGCGAGGGTCCCACTGGGACAAATCATCTCGTAGGTTTGACCCTAGAGGTAAAATATGGGCACAAAGAAGAAATGATAGGATATAGGCATTGGGACATGGTGGAAACACATGTGGCAATAAAAACCAATGAGAAGAGTGGCCAAGCGGCCCCATGCAACAACTCATCCTGTTCACATAGCCTCAGAAAGTTTAAAAGGGCACGTAAGGAAAGCGTTGGGATAAAGGTGTCGGGAACTAAGCACCAACACGTGGTCCCATGTAATAAGAAAACTAAGAGCGTGGAGAAGGGTTTTCGAAAGAAATGCAGTGTCAAGGGGCTAGAGGCAATTATCGGTGGCATGGGTGAATTTTAGCAGGAAATTTGGTAGTTTGGCCAAAAACAGTAGTCGAGTAAAGTTAGAATTAAAGCTAAATTCACTGCTAAACCTTGTAAAAGAGCCATAATAACTAAAATTAGTAGTTTAACTCACAATTTGAGTTTTAAACAGTAGATCAAAGCTTGGTAACTTGATGAGAAGATTGAAATGAATAGGACAAAGGAAAAAATTAAATACACAAGGATTCAAGTGAAGTAAACTAAAAAGTGAAAAATCCACAAATATTAGTCAATTTTCTTTATAAGAAAAATTGATTAAACACATTAGATGGATTTTTGTATGAAATTTTTTTGAGTAGGGTGTGAGTATATGTGAATTGATGATGTTGGTGTGTTCAATAATCAAAGATTGCTAAAGGTGCATTGGTTTGTTTTTTATGGACAATTTTATTTTTTATTTTTGAGGTGGTATTCATGGTTCTAGTGTGAAAATGAATGAAAAATGAATCATTGATGTCAAGCAAGTTGTAGCTTACATATCAGGGGATGTAGCTCCTTCCAGTAGGTGTTGGTAAAGGTTTGGGGTTGTAGCTCCATACAGTTGTAGCTGATAAATCAAGGGTTTGTAATTTCTCATTGGTTGTAGCTAGATGAATTTGTAACAACAAGTTGTAGCTTGCCTCGTGAAGGAATTGAAGAATAATTGAATTTTTTTTGTGTTCTTTGTGTTACTGATATTATTTCTTGTCATGGTCATATGTATTAATTTCTGAAATATTTCTTGGTGTCCTAATATCATTGCAATTGAAAGAAAGTTTTAAAATTCCTACAATATTGATTCAACCCCCTCTCAATATTGTCTTGGTTTCTAACAATTGGTATCAAATCCAAGTTACTTCATGCCATCCTAACAACTGGAATAAATATCAAGGACCATGGCAAACCAAGGAGGAGGATTTACCAATAGGGAATCTATGTACAATGGAACAAAGTATGTGTTTTGGAAAGTAAGGATTAAGATCTACATTCAATCACTTGGAGTTGATTTATGGGATGTTGTGGAAGAAGAATATCAAAAACATCCAACAATAATTATTAAAGATCAAAAGATGGAGTTCACATGCAATGCTAAAGCCATGAATGCCCTGCTTGCTGGCCTACTTGAATTAGAACTTGTCAAAGTGATGGACTGTACAACTCCCAAAGCTATTTGGGACAATATGAGTAGATATTATGAAGGTGACAATAAGGTAAAAAAAATCTAAACTTCAAGGTTTTAGAGTGCAATTCAAGTCTTTGAGGATGCATGATGACGAAGATATTGCAAAATATTTTTTAAGAATTGATGAGGTTGTGAACACTATAAGATGCCTAGATGAGAAGCTAGATGAAGTTGTAGTAGCTCAAAAGGTGTTGAGATCTCTTCCTAAGAGATTTAATCCAAAAGTTTCAGACATTGAAGAAATGGCCAATCTGACTATTTTCACTTTAGACCAATTACTTGGCATCCTCATTGCCTACGAGATGAGAATATCAAATGGAAATCCTGCAACAAGAGAATCAACCTTCAAAACATGTAAGAATCCCAAGGAAGAGCATGATGACTGATGTTTTGAATCAAATGAAGAAGAATCCAAGTTTGTGAGGAAGCTCAAGAGAGGCTATTGTAAATATAAAGGTATGTTACCTTTTAAGTGCTTTAATTGTGGGAAAGTTGGTCACTATGCTTCAAAATGTCCTGAAAAGAAGAAAAATGATTATGATCCAAGAGAAAAATTTAGGAAAGTACAAAAATATAGAAAGAAGGCTAAAAATATGGGTCTCTATGTTTAAGAAGATAAATCCTCTAAAAGTAAATCCAACCAATCCTCATATGAGGACATAGATGATGAAATTCCAAAAGAATTCATGGTGATGGCCATAGACAATTTGCAAGTTAAAGCTATCAATTCTAATGATGAAGAGCCTGAAGAGGACCTAAAAGGATAGTTGGTAAGTGCACTTGAAGAAATTGAAAGGTTGAGAAATAAAAATAAATCCTAGAAGGAGTCACTGATCAAAGAAAAGGTTGAAGTTGTTGAACTATCGCTCCTGCAAATTGAAGAAGGCAGGAAGCTTCAAGAATACCTAAATCAGTAGTTGAATGAGAAAAACAAGCTTGTGAAAGGCTAGAGGGTGAAATTGTTTTGATGAGAAAAAACTTAGAAAAAAAACAAAAAACCCAACTGAACTTTAATAAAATTTTTTGAAAAGGAATTGATAATCTAAATAAGCTTTTGGAAGCACAAAGAGTCTCCAAAGATCGAATTGGTCTAGGGTTTGAAGTTGAATCTAATGAAACAACAAAATTAAAAGGTAAGAAGTCAATCAACTTTGTACCAATAACAAAAGAAGGGTATGCAAAACAACAAAAATAAAATATGCAACATAAAAACTAGTAAAAAAACTATCAGTCACAACAAAAGAACAATGCTGGTAAGGAAAATCGAAAATATATGAAATTAGTCTAGTCAATAAAAGGATGATAGTTTTCTAGGTATGTTGATAGTTTTCCAGGTTATTTTTTCACTTGTGCTAATTATAGCCGCAAAGAAACAAATTGCAGAGTGAATTTATCCTATAGGAAACTTAGAATAATAAGAAGAAATCAACAAATTAGATAAAGGAAAAGAAAACCTAGGTATAACAATTCTTTTTCTCCTATGAAAAATCTAGTCTAATGTTTTAAATTTCAAAATTTTGGGCATATAACAGTTGATTGTAGACTTAAGGAGAAGAGGCATGAACCAATTATTGAGCAAATTGAACAAAAGCCCAAGGTATGAAAAAAAAGGAGAAAAAAAAGCAATGTGATATTGTTTTGTATGCTCAAAATGAAGTAAATCACTGGTATGTAGACAGTGGTTGTTCCAGGCACATGTTAGGAGACAAGCAAGTTATTGACATGGAAACTCGTTGAAAATGGTAATGTAACCTTTGGTAACAATGCACCTAGTAAGATTGTTGGTAAAGGAATTGTTAGTCTATCAAATGATAAAGGTAAAGATTGCAATGTATTGTATGTTGATGGGATGAAGCATAACCTACTAAGTGTGTCTCAAATGTGTGATCAAGGCTATGATGTGATTTTTAAGGCCAATTCTAATTTTCAAATCAAGCTTGTTGGCATAGGTGAAATAGTGGTTGACGCTGTGAGAACAAATAATAATGTTTATGTCTTGAAAGATAAAATAGAGAGGTGTTTCTTATCAAAGATTGATGAGAGTTGTTTGTGGCATGGGAGACTTGGACATCTGAATTTTGATCAAATAGTCAAGTTGAGAAAAAAAATGTTTTCAAGGATTTACCCAGACTATCAAAACCAAAGAATACGATTTACAAATCTTGTCAATTGGGTAATCAATCTCGAGTGAATTTAATTCTAAGGAGAGCTCATCATCAGAGCCATTTCATCTAGTACACATGGACTTGTGTGGACCATCAAGAACACAATCACCCACAAGTAAATTTTATTCCATGCTTATAATTGATGATTTCAGCAGGATGATGTGGGTTTCTTTTCTCGAAAAAACATGAAGCTTTTAAGAAGTTCAAAGAGTTCAAAGCTATGGTTGAAAATGAAAATGACTGCAAAATAAAGAGTATAAGGTCTGATAATGGACGCAAGTTCACTTCAAAAGAGTTTGATGAATTTTTCAAGAAGCATGGCATTAAGAGGTTGTTTACGATAACAAAGACTACACAACAAAATGATATTGTAGAGAGAACAAACAAATATGTACAACAATTAACCAAAGCTATGATGGATGAAAGAAAATTTTACCAAAGATTTTGGGATGAGACCATTCACATAGCAGTGGTGATACTCAAAAAAGCTCATTTAAGACCAAATAGTGAAAAAAATCCCTATGAGATTTGATATGGAAGACCTGCAACTGTCAAGCATTTCTGAATTTTTGGTAGCAAGTGTTACATTAAAAGAAATGATGCCGAGCTTGGAAAGTAAGGGCTGATGAAGGATTTTTTCTAGGATATTCTCAAAGAAGAAAAGGCTATAGATGCTACATACGAATACCAAAAGGATTGTTGATTGTGTTTATGTCAAAGTGATGAATATGTTGAATTTGAAGACAAAAAACCAACAAACACCAACTCAAATAAACCATTCAAAAATAATGAGGAGGACCACGAGCCACCTTTAGAAGAAGACAATCAAGAGCCCTCTAGTCATCAAGCCAAAGATCCTTCAAGGTATGTGAAAAAATATCACCTAGCTAACCAAATTGTTGGTGAATTAAATACGAGTGTTTAGATAAGAAGGAAGCTGCTATATCCCCCTAGGCAAGCACATGTAACCTTGTTGTCCATGGAGGAACCAAAGGATGTTACACAAGCTAGTCAAGATGGAAATTGGTTAAAAGCTATGCATGAAGAATTCAACCATATCAAGAAAAAACAGACACGAGAACTTGTTCCAAGACTGGCAAACAAGAATGTCAATGGCACGAAATGGGTCTTTACAAATAAGTTAAATGACCATGGAGAAGTGATAAGAAACAAGGAAAGGTTGGTATTCAAATGTTATGCTCAAATTGAAGGTCTAGATTTTGATGAAACTTTTGCTTTTGTTGCTTGTTTAGAAGCTATTAGAATGTTTTTGGCATTTTCTTGTTTCAAGAAGTTTAGAATATATCACATGGATGTCAAATCTGCTTTTCTAAAGGGAGAGTTGAAGGAAGAAGTTTATATAAAACAACCAGATGGTTTTTAGCTAACAGAGAAGCTTGATTATGTTTGTAAGCTTAAGAAGGGCTTGTATGTTCTCAAGAAAGCCCCTCGGGCTTGGTATTCCAAGTTGGACAACTACCTACTCAAGCTATGTTTTAAAAGAGGTTCAACTGATGACAATCTATATGTCAAATCTAAGGATGGAAAACTCATAGTGGTGGTTATATATGTTGATGATATTATTATTGCAAGTGATTCATATTTTTTAACATGCCAATTTGCAACAGACATGAAGGATGACTTTGTAATGTCTATGCTTGGAGAACTTTCTTATTTCCTTGGATTGCAAATTTCACAAACTCCCAAAGGGATTTTCATTTCACAAAGCAAATATCTCAAGTATTAAAGAAGTTCAACATGGAGGAATGTTATTTAGTGAGAACACCAATGGTTATAGGTTGCAAGTTTAGGAAGACTAATGAATCACCAAAAGTGGACCAGACTTTATACAAATATATAATTGGCAGCCTATTATATTTGATATCTTCAAGACCAAACATTATGCATGTCATTGGTATTGTTGGAAGATTTCAAGCAGCCCTAGACATAGTCATGTTCTAGCAACCAAGAGAATTCTTAGATATCTTAAAGCTACAATGGATTATGGACTGTGGTACCCAAGAGGTAAATATTTTTCACTAAATGTTTATACTAATGTTGATTGGGAAAGTGATGTAGATGATCGAAAGAGAACTACTAATGGTGCATTCTTTCTTGGAGAATATCTAGTTTCGTGGTTGAGCAAGAAGCAAGCTTCCATCTCTTTATCTACAATTGAAGCAAAATATATTGCAACAAATTATTGTTGCACTCAACTATTATGGATGAAGCAAACCTTGCAAGATGTACGTGTGTTTTATGACCTGCCTATTCCAAGAGAACACTTTGAGTATTTGAGACACAAATTGAAGGTTGTTCCTCTTGCCTCCCTCCACTAGATATTCTTCCAAGAGGAAGAAAGGCATATGGTATACCTTTAGCATATCAAGATGAAGTTGTTAGATCCACAAGATCCCTAAGACATAGGATGATTGTTGACGGGGGGGTGGGGTAAGGTTGCAGAGGGAGCATGTTGGTGTATTTGTCATTGATGCCAAAGTGGGAGAGGTATTATTGATCAAACAAAAGCAAGAAGCAAGGACAAGTCATGGTGTAGAATAACCACAACAATACTTTACAACAAGAGTAACACATAAGAGAAATGCATCATATGAGGAGCAACAACCAAAGGATAGATTTGAGGACAAACAATCATATTTTGTTTCCATGAGGATTTTTTGTTTTATGAAGGTGTTTCCATCAATGCCAAAGGGGGAGAATGTTAGAATTATGTTTCCATTGATGGAAACATATGTCAAAAGATGTCAAATATGTCAAGGGAGGACACAGGTCTTCAAGATCATGAACAAGAAGAAGAATGAAAATCAACATTAATGGAGTATGGTGCAGATATATTGAAGGCAAAAAATCACCTTAAGAGCAATTGGAACCCAAGCATATGGATAGAGCCCTGAAAGAGATTTCCAGTGGTATGTGGACGATTCAAAATCACCACCTTGATTGAAATTTATGGCCAGTCAAAGGTGAAACTCCAAAAGGTCAAAGGATGCAAGGCCAAAGTTTGTGGAGGAGATTTGGAGCATGCCTTTGATGGAGTTAAGTTTGGTGGACGACCAAACCTAGAAAAGAAATTGGCGGAACCGTTGGTGGAGGTGTTGGTTAAAAGGCATACAAGCTTAGTGGCGAATTGTGTGCCACACGTCCTCATTGACACATCGTCAAGAGTGCGTGGGGGTCCTCATACTCTATCGTTAGCACGTAGGGGGGAAGATAATGGGTGGTTTTTCCTAGACCGCCGATCAACAGATCAACAACAAAGATGAATTGCACACCCACACTTTCTATACTAAAAACCAACCTGAGGGGGGAATACAAACCACAAATGGTTTTGGTGAGTGACAATTAAACACACAACATGTTAGTTAGCAGATCAGGGCCCATGTGTCCTCATGATGCATCAGAGTTTGGTTTTGGTGGGTCAACATGGTTAATCGTTAATAATACCTGGGAGTGTCAGAATGGGCAGTTAGGTCAAACTGTTGATCGTCAAATTAATGACAGAGATTCAATCTGACATCCCCCTCTAAATTTCACAAACCAGGCTAAAAGGGTGCCGAAATAGGTGGTTTTGTTAACAAAGGAATTCAATGAAAAATAAAGGCCCCAGGACCCTTTTTATCTCTCCTCTGATAGGAGAACACGACTGTAGATTATTGGCCAGATAGTGGAGCCCATGACAACTCATCCTTCTAGGTGAATCCCAGAATTTAAATGAGTGTGAATAAGTTAAGTGCTGATATGAAATAAGCAGGATACATCGTAGCATGAGAATAGTCGATTATGATGTCGACACAGGGCTAATTAGAGGTGGACATGTGTCATGCAAATTAGAGGTTTTCAGGTTTTCAAATGGGCCATTTTTGGGTGACACATGTCGCCACTCCAGAGGTGCCAATTTCCCCTGATGAAGATAACATTATTTCATCCCATAATTGGTAGGACCTCAAAAGGTTTTAGATCAACGCAAATAGAAATGTTGGGTAGACATGGATGGTATCAGTGAAAAATTAGCCCGAGTGTGCAGTTAATTGGGTGCAGGTGCAGTGGGGGTCCCACTGGGACAAATCATCCTATAGGCTTGACCATAGAGGTAAATTATGGGCACAAAGAAGAAACATCAGGATACAAGCATCAGGACACGACAACAACACAGGTGGCAGCAACAACCAATGAGAAGATTGAGCAGGTGGCCCCACAGGGCAACTAATCCCATTCACATAGCCCTAGAAAGTTTAGAAGGGTGCATAAGGAAAGCATCATGACAAAGGTGTCAGGAACCAAGCACCAACACTTGGTCCTATGCAATAAGAAAATCAAGGGTGCAAAGAAGGCTTTTCAAAAGAAATGAAGTGCCAAGGTTATAGAGGCAGTCATCAACAACATGGACAAGTTTTAGTAGGAAATCTAGTAGTTTGGCTGAAAATAATAGTCGACTAAAGTTAGAACTAAAGCTAAAGTCATTGCTAAACGATGTTAAAGAGACAAAATAGCCAAATCAGTAGTTTAAATCATAGTTTGAGTTTTAAAAGACAAATCAGAGACTGGTAACTTGATGAGCAGATTGCGAATATTGAAATGAACAAGACAAAGGCAAACTTAATTAAATAATTATGCAAGGATTCAAGTGAAGTTAACTAAAAATATCAAAAGCCAAAACTATTAGTCAATTTTCTTTATAAGTAGATTTGATTGAGTAGGTTAGATGGATTTTAGTGTGAGAAATTTGTTAGCATGGTGCAAGTAGAGGTGAATTGATGTTGCTAGTGTGTTCTGTAATAAGATATTGTTAAAGGTGCATTAATGAGTTTTTGAGGGACAAATTAATTTATTTTTGAGGTGGCATTCATGTTTATAGTGTGAAAATAGATGAAAAATGAATTATTGATGTCAAGCAAGTTGTATCTTGCAGATTGGGGGTTGTAGCTCCTTCTAGTAGGTGTTGGTAAATGTTTGGGGTTGTAGCTCCATTCAATTGTAGCTCATAAATCAGGGAGTTATAGCTTCCTACTTATTATAGCTAGAGAAATTTTTAACAAGAAGTTGTAGCTTGCCTTGTGAAGAAATTGAAGGACAATTGAAGAATTTATGTGTTCTTTGTGTTACTGATATTATTTCTTGTCATGCTCATATGTATTAAAAGTTGAAATATTTCAATGGTTCATATGTATTATTTCTTGTTTTCTAATGATGTAATATAATCTAATTTTATTATTTCCACTATTATTTCCACTATGAGTAAACAAGAAATCCCTCTCTATGGTTCGATCACATGCATAAGCCATGGATACATGTACATAAATAGCAATATTATGAGCCTTCAAGCATTTTATTCTTATGCATGGGAATTCCAAGCATGTCCTTACACAGTGAGTCACCATATATTCCATGCCACAGGCCTGAAGCCAACTAGTGAGCACCCAATGCTCATACCACACACAACATTATTTCCTAGTGAAAAATGCACCCACACATGTGATTATATATATAGATATACACACACACACAAATGCTTCAGAGTTTCACCATTCCAATCTTAGTGAACCATGAACCTTTCATATCCTAAATACAACAAGGATTTACAACTCAACATGAACTCAATAAAATGGATATGCAGTTACAAACACTTATCCATAATTAATACTAGAGTTGGAAACTGAGATCGGGACAACAACTCTCCACCCAACCATAGGAAATTGTAGGAAAAACTTACTTGCAACTGTCACCCCTGAGTAATATCCCAAAGCCTGAGGTAGGGTGCTTCTGAGTGTTTTTAATCAACCAGCATAGTTGATACAGGATGTCACAAGGCCACTGATGCCTTCATCCACCAACTAAACTCATTATGACTCACACTATTTAGGCATACACATGGTATGTTATCACTTAAGAATTCTAATAACAAAATGTCTCACATTAGTTTATGGTAAAAGTCGGTGCTAGTCTAAGTTTTATGTTTGTTTGCCTTAGAGTCTGAGTCTTAGGAGTCTTGAGTCAAATATGCATTCTCATTCATCACCGGTCTCAAAGCCATGTGTCAGTTTTGTTTAAAAGTTACTATGTGCCACAAAGCCCTTTAGGTCATTTCGTAGCACATGTAACCATTTTGAAGTGTTTTTGCAGCGCAACAGTTTTAGGTGATTTCGCAGCGCGATATGTTTTAGGCGATTTCGTAGAGCATAATTCAAAATTTACACTGACTGCACTACAAAATCGGGGGTTCATGCATTCCGCAGCGAATCTTTCCTAATTGTCAAATATGTGAAGTTAAGCTATAGTTGCGTCATTCATTGTCAATTTATGCACTCCACATATCATATCCAACCGCTTATCTCCATCATTGCATTCGCTAGGTACATTGATACACACAGATTGCAAGTTCCAAGAAAATCTAGGTATGCATAGTCTTAATGATGATTGTATTCGTTGCATGAGAAACAAGTATGCAATATTTCAATTTGAAAACATTGTTATCAAGCGAGGCAGCTATCAAGCGAGGCAGTCATTCAAGCGAAGCAGATATTGGAGTTTGAGCAGCGCTAGTAGTTCACCCCTCCATTACATTGAACCTTCATGGAGGGATCGGCAGAAAGAAAAGATCACAAATCATGCAAATGTTTGAGAAACGGACCTGAAGGTTTAGACATAACCTTGAAGAACAGAGAAGTTGAGCATGCATTCAAACAAGTCGGGTGTTGGAATTTTTGCAAGAAACTCCAGGGAGGTCATGCACAAGTTACCAAGGAATTTGCCTTGAATTTCACAAGACTAAACTCAAAGGTTGGTATGCTGGAATTGCAGATCTCACCAGACATGATATCCACAGTTACAGAGATTCCAAGGGGGCAAGAAATTTGGTTTAAGAATTTCAAATTTGATATGGACCCATGCAAAGAGTTTCTAAAGCAAGAATTCATTAACTCAGATTTAAACAAGTCTGTTCCTAGAAGTTATGTCAAAGAGTCATATGCCAACCTGCTTACTTGTATACATAAGTACCTTACCTGTGAAGGGAGAATCAATAAAATATATTCATACCATTTTAAACTTCTGTTGCATTTCACAGGAAAGGCATCTATTGATCTACCTTTTTACTTATTCCGTAGCTTAAGTAAAATGTGTGATAAGGTGCAGCTAAAGAAAGAAGCCTGTGAGACTTCAGTGTTCCACCATGGCTTGGTTAAATTGATAGTTTTGCATGAACTCCAGAGGGTAGGTAGAGACTGGAAGACATTCCTATTCATGTCTGATTTAAAGAACGAGACCGGTATTAGCCCTCAAGCTGCAAAGGATCTTCCAACAACAACTGGTCATTAGACAGAAACAAGATCCAAGAGGTTCTCAAAGTTGAAGGCAAGGAAACAAGTAAGAGAATCCACCAAGCCACTGACTATTCAGGATACACCCTAGCAGTCTCTTAAAGAGAAAACTCAGGTTAAAGAAAGTGCACATGAATCAAGCACAGGTGAAGGAGTTCAAAGAAGAAGGACTAGGAGCCAGGTAGCTAAGGAAAAGGGTAAGTCAGTAATTATTGAAGAAAGCCCCGTTTCAAAGGGAGACTTAAATGACTTATTGCAAGCCATTAACATTGAAGAGTCTCCACTAGTGCAAGCAGATTTGATAGAGTCAGGAAAAGACAAGGCTAAGAGAGTCAAAGCCTCAA